>SZWC01001822.1:209101-225810 GCA_023375785.1 Penium margaritaceum | reverse complement strand
GTGTGTGTGTGTGTGTGTGTGTGTGTGTGTACGTGAGTGTGTAGGTTGGCCACTTTATGTAGAACCTAGAGGAATGTTTCCAATATGGGCATGACACCAGGGTGTGCATCCTTCGTGAAGTGGTGTGGGTCATTTGTCTTAACAGAGCTACGACAATAATCTTTTCATGCTAGAATTTGGCAAGGCAAGAGGTTACGCCTACACTTAAACTTTTAGTGCATGCTTGAACATTTCCAAGTGACATTTGACAAGTAGACCGATGAACTTCCAATAAGCTGGCCTTTTTCTTATAGAATGGAAGAAAACATTTTGTGACACGCATGTTCCTAGTACAAACTCACATGATGCATGCACAAAAATCTATTAGTCTCACAAAGACTTCTAAGAACGTAGTCAGGATGCTCATACATACACATTAATGCAACACCACAATGCTAGGTATGATCATAGACTCACAAACTAAAACCACTTGTGCTAGCTCCCACCGATAAAAAAATCTTGAATGTGGACACCATCTCCCAATGCATGGACATTGAATTAATCGCGTGTAGTGAGCTACAATAATGGAACACCACAAGAAGTCCGGGATCTTGTCGGCATTCTGGCTATTACTGATGAAGAAGGTGTATGTCCACTTTTGGTAATCAAAGGAGGTACCTCTTGATAAATAGATGCATTTTAAGGTGGAATCTCTTTGCTGATGTGGCAAAAAAAAGCCCTTAAGAAGTTAAAGTACCCCTTATGGTCGATAAGGAGATAGGAGGTTGAAGGTCACATAATGTACTATTCTTCAATTTGACGCTTGAACACAGATCTTGAGGACGGAAAAAACTACCAAGATGGCCACTCTAGAAATAGCCAAATGTTTGGAGAATATTTGACTTGTGGATCGTAAATCAATCAACCCGTTCCTAGCAAGAAGGATGGTAGTAAATGACCACCCGCCATTTAGAGTAGTAGTCGAGACTGAGTATAATGGTTCGGATACTCAAATGGCACCAATGATGGAACCCACATGCCAAGGACAATGTGTAACCAACATTGTTTGATCTACTACGACTATAAAGGTGTTGGTCTGACAGACTAGGTACCCACCATGTCTAAGATTTAAGCTGGCGTGCTCGGACCTACGCATTTTGGAACGACATGCCCAGACTACTTCAATTTTGGCATTGCGTATCCGGCGTCCGACAAAATAGAAACAGCATACCCGAGTTTGGTGTTTTAGAAATGGTATACCACGCAATGAAAATTTTACAACGACGTACCCATACACAAACTATATTATTATTCGCGCTTAGCCAAACACGACCCTCCTACAGAATACTGATGACAAGTACGTAGCCCTCTGTCATACTCACACAGAAACATGATTGCCCCTTCATTAATTACAACAAAATCGTACACCACAAACAATAAACAAAATTATTACATAGGTAAGTTGGTTAAAGTCAATGACGCCAGTCCAAGACCCAAACCTATGGAATTCTTTATAGATATGCCGTCATGATTTGTGAATAAACCATACATGAGATGAAAAACGCAAGCCAAAAATGTTGTTATACGCAGCATGCCCACTTTTTAAAACAAGGAAGAGCATATGCCGTTGCTATGTTTTTTTGTCCGTGTACGCTGTGAGAAGACAAAATATTCATGAGTATCCCGTTCCTTTTCTAGTACACTTGGTAGGCTGTTCAAAATTCTCAACCCGTGTGTATGCAGTTTAATAGTACGCTTAGTGATGGTATCTAAGCTATCTCACACAAACGTGTTTTATATCAAAACATTAAAGAAACTTCTCATTCCTACCTTCAGTTTATGTTCATGTTGGTCAGATCCGAGGGCTTTAATCGTGATTTTATTTCAATTATCAATGTAATCAAAAGTGGAAAATGCAACTCAACAAAAAACACTTACTCAAAAACTTGAGTTTCCCAAAAGGTATGGAGCTTACCATATCATATAAATGCACTACCACCTTCAAGAAGTTGGTGCAAATTAAGTACATCTTGAAGAAACCAGTTCTTGGTTGAAAACAAAACACTTCATAGACGCCATGCTTTGTCATGCTTCATGATTGAGTACAATTTTTGACTACGTAAAGCATGCTGTAGGATCCCTGCCATTACAACAGTTTACAAAGTTTGGCTTCGAGGGTGTTAAGTCCTCAGTTGTTTCATCATGCATTGTTCTATTTATGTTCTTCAGCCCTTCAAGAGCATGGAAAAGGTCTCGCAAGGGAATCCAAACGTGTCTAGAATGAGTAATGTGCTTCATATGCAATGTAATAAGGACAGTGATGCAAGAAAGTATGCAACTCGTGATTTTGTTGCACAGGACTTGCACTACAACTATCAATTGTGGATTGTAGAATAGGAAAATATGGAAAAAAATATAATTTGGGGAAATAAACCTTTGAAATGAATGAATGATGCACCATACGGTAATTTGGACCCCCTCACTCCTCTCCATCCGTCCAATGTCTCAATTATGTGGTTCCACGTAATGATGTGCTTTCATCCTAGTGTACCATTTAGTAGAAACATACAAAGTGGACTTTGCTGTCACGTAATTTGCGGCTTTACACTCATCCTACCCACACACAAAATTAATGGAACCTATAGAAAGCATTGTGTTGTCTGGCTTTGTGTCTGGTGCCTCCTTGCCACTACCACCACCATTGCTCCCCCTGTCAATAGCAAGAAGAGGCTTCGGGTCGGGTGGGTTCTCCAAGCCACTACAAATTGTCTCAATGCACCATAAAAAATACATCATCTAGGTGTTTCATACTCATTCTCAACTTCAATTTGTAGTTTTCATCCATTTCCTCATTATTATGGGTGATGAGTACACCCTGGTTGAAGATTCACCAAGGGCCTCTTATGTGTGCCACCCTATCATACAACGCCTTGCATTCTTTGTAATAGCTACTGTGAGGTCAAGTTGGTTTTTTATCATAGAACCTCATGTGATTAGTCGTTGTTTTGTTCTTGATCAACATAAATAATAGCTACAATTGCAACTCACTACCATACTGACACATGATTTCAATAATGATTGTTTTGTTTTGTTGAAAAGTTCATGAATTTGGGTGCAAGTATGCAAAACCTTAAGCTGTAATTGAAAACGGATCATTAATTCCTACCAGCTTCATCTGGTCGTATTCAGTGTTTTGCCATTATTTCAGCTCAATTCACCGTGGTTAGAAAATCTGATTTCGATGGTCAAGGAGGTCACATAGCAAAGCCAGGCGAACCCCTTCACAGACTGTCAAACTTTGACGTCTTCGTATGAGGATAGTGGTGAACCAGGCCTCGAGAAGAGAAGATTTGTTGAATTCATGTGTTCCATACAACATGATTTCGTCGGCTATCAACTACAAGATAATAATTGAACCTGGTGTTGAATCAAGATTACACCCCATAAATTCTTTTTTTTTGTTGTTGAATTCATGTGGCGCTATGGTATGGTACACTCAATGGTTGAGTTGCGAGGAAAGACTTCTGAGTCTGAACATTCAAATGAATGGGGATTTGGGAAGTTTTGATCAAGTAAGATGAAGGTCATCTTACCAATACACTCCATGCAAGAAATTTTCACAAAATGTTTTAGTGGCCATTCCAAAATTCACCGTTGAACATTCATGCCATTTCACGCAATTGCAAAAGCTGCGACAGCCTAGAATTCCATGGCCAAAACAATTGACCATTTTTGGCTACACAATTTTGGCTTCCATAGAAACATCTCTTTTTTTTCACATCACAAGGGTTTCATGAACCATTGACTTCCTAGTTGACCCTCGCCAGAGGAGTCCTCTTGAGTGCACCAATCCTAGTGTGCCAGAGACATGTAGGGTTGGACCCCGTCCATAGTACACTTGAAGTGAGGTACATCATCTCTGAAGTCCTATTGGATAGATGTTTGCTTGTTTTGCACTAAGACTCCATATGCCACCTAGTTCCCTCTGCTTATCATTTCCCTCAATTATTGGCCAAAAGAGTAGTGTTCTGGTCAAGTCCAGAGGCATTATCTTAGATTTTGGATGCATGTTGAAATCTCAACATTGGCATTCACATGATGGATGGAGTTTTTAATTATTTGTGCGGAGCTTACCTAGCCATTGGTGTTCTATATTGGGCTTGCTAGGGGTGTTTGAAAAATAGATGCAAGAACTCCATCACGATGGGTCAATATGGAGGACCTAACCACTTGACCTAGACAAGTAAAAGGCCATAACTATATGGGCAGCAATGTCAGGTCTCTCGTTGAGTCCTATCATTGAGATAGCCTCACTGGACAGACCAACAATTCCTGGTTGCAAACCCCTTACTTCATGCTCTTATAGTTAGCATTTTTGGATGATGCGATGACTATGCTGGTTTTGCTTTTCAATGTGGCGCAATCGAATCTGTGATCAGACAACGGCAAGCGGAGTGGGAATTTTCTCGGTGGTCTCCAGGAGTGGAGCTATGGACAGTTCCGTTCTATACAGGCCAGATTTATTCTGGCGCCCGGGCCTCATCTCTAAAATAGTGTGTGTCGCATGCACAAGCCATTGTGCATGCATCCTAAAAGGCAGGGACCAATACCTGTGCAACATGAGACGGTGTGAGAGCTCCTGGTGGGGACTGTCGGCACAAGTAGCCTCTGGCCACGACTCAACATGATTTTCTGCTCGCCACCTAGACAGGCTGCGTGGCAAGCCAAAATGCGAGGATTACGACTACAGAGATCTACGGCCCTCACTGATCTGTGAGGAGGGCTAGGATGTGAGTATTACGGTTGCAGAGATCTACGACTCTCATAGATTCATGAGGAACTCCAGGATTCAAGAACCACGATTACGGTGAAAATACACCATGAGTCCAAGGAAGTTTCTACAACCAGGCAAGGCAGTCAACTTGCCAGGGCCGCAAGTATAAAAGGCGGCGGCCCTAGCACATCTTTCATCTCAGTAGGACTCATCTTCTGTGTCACAACCTTGTAGCAGTTAGCATCTAGAAGTGCCTCTGACCAAGGACCTCCTGAAGCGTGCCCCGAGGACCCTTGGAAGCCTGGCAGCACTCTACCAGCCTGGGAGGAGGAAGCCTTGACTACCTGGAGGCCAGTCTACCTTGAAGACGGTGCTCGACAAAGACTCTTGTGTTGACGGCCTTCATGGCCTAGCAAGGCGTTGCCCCCTACGTGGGCTAGGAGCAGTGGCAGAGCTCTGCACTTAGCTTCTGTTAGGCTATGCTTTTCATGTACCATACTTGTTATTTTTGCAATCAATCACAATTCCATTCCACTGTCAGTTTTAGGCGTCTCACTGTCTATGGTAAATGCTGAGCTGTTGGTGTGTCTGCTTACTTGCTACACACAAAAGATCCTGCAAAGCAAGGTGCCTAGCCCTTGTTGCACCCAAGTCCCAAACCTAACATGGTATCAGAGCACTAGGCTCTATGTTCAGCTAGTCTAGCGGCAACAACATTAGTGGAGATTGGTAATCCAGCCTTCACCATCCTTGTACAAGCTTGAGGAAGGAAGCTCGTGCATCCTTGCTCAAGTGCGCAGAACGACCTGCCTTTGTTACGTTCGGCCTGCACAAGACAAAAACATCAAGAGACCATGAGCAACATGGAGGCAAAGGATCAGAGGGCAGGTTCTCCCGCCCTTGATGAGAACTTTGTTTTGTATGGTCTGCGTATGGGTGAAGATCAAGGACGCCATGTCGCAAACCACGCACAATGCCAAGCAGCCAATACACAACGCTTGGCTGAAAAGGCGCAACGCATGGCACAACAAGAAGCTGTAGCTCGACAAGCTGTGGAGCACGAAAGGAAGGAATTGAGGTAGCAGATGGGAGCTCAAGAGCTCCTTCGTTAAGAGGAGTAGTTGGCGCATGCCGCTCAACCATCTCAGACGTAGCACTTGCAATAGTCACATGCGGCTCAAGCCGCCCAAATTGCACAACTTTAATAACAATTGGCGTGGTTTTAGCAACAACAACAGCTTCTGTAGCAACAACTTCAGCAGTAGCAACAACAATAGATGCAATGGAAACAAGCATCTCAAGGATCATCCACGCATTTGCCTCAAGCAAGCCCTCCCCTCGTTGTGCAACCAGCCATACCTCAGCAGGTACAACCTAACGAAGGAGGCATGTGACAACAGTTCACAGCACAACAACCTCAAGCTGCTCCTGCGGTGCCACTCATGGCACAGTTTCAACCAGCACAACAGGCACCTCTTCCACAAGTATACATAGCGCAACCCGCTATGGCGCCAGTTGTGCCACCGTTCCAAGTTCATCGAGCAACACACATACACCAGCAGTGCCATGTGCAAGGCCCCCAAGTGCCTCCACATGGCAAGGACTTGAGGATGCCGTGCCACCAGCAGTAGTTTCCTTGCAGCTACATAAGATCAAGATTGACCAGCTTGACGGTGAGAACTTCCTACAATGGGCACACAAATTCAAGAAGATTGCTCAGATGCACAACATTTGGAAGTTCTACATCGGGTAATATGCACCTCCTCCCTTGGGGTCGCCACCACAAGTGGTGGCAGAGTACAATTACTTCAAGCGTGCTGCATTTGTGATGCTGGATAACCAGAAAAGCGTCCGAATACAACAAGCCATTCGGATGTATGAGGACACGGCAAACTCGGCAAAGCAAGCATGGTCCTACCTCGACAGGACCTACATGTCGGGCGACCCCACTTTCAAATCCCACCTCTTGACAGAGTAGTCACACATCAGCCTCAACAACTTTGACAACATTGAAGCATACATCAACAAAGCCAAGTCATTGCATGACCAGCTTGAAGTGACGGATGAACCTGTGTCTGAGCCCGTCTTTGTGACGTTCCTCCTCAACAGCCTGACTGGGGACTGGGACAATGTACGAAAGGTGCTCAAGTTCAAGCAAAAGCATGAGCTGACCGAATCATAGATCTGTAACATGGTCCGCGTGACTGCCAGCTCGCAAAAGAAAAGGAAAGGATTCTCATCAACATTATGTACCAAGGGGTGAGCGCCGCAGCCAGCTCCAGTCAGCCATCACGGAAGAGCCAGCTGCAGATGAAGCCGGCCTCGGTCCAATCTTCCGCCCAGTCCTGACCAAAGACAAGCTTGTGCAGCTCGCGTGGCCAGTGGCCAGGATTGCGCCCTGCATTCGAGTGCCATTATTGTGGTAAGCCAGGGCACATAAAGAAGGATTGTAGAAAATCTTTGCGGGATGAGGAGCAAGCAAGACAGAAGAAGCAAGAAAGAAGATCAGGAACGCAGGGGGAGACCAAGAGTGGTGACAACGCAAATCCAGCTGAGAAGGAAGAGAAGAGGCCAGAGAAGTAGCCAGAGGAGGGAGGTGAAAGCAAGCAGTATGACTACACAAGATCCGTGTTTTAATTGTCAAGCATGGAGAGCAGTGGGCTGATTCGCTCAACCTACGTGTGCTACTTGGATATTGGGTGCACATCCCACATCACCTTTGACAAGGCCTGCCTCCACAAACTTCTCCCTTGCTCCAAGGGCTACTTCACTGTTGTAAATAGCAAGAAAGTGCAGGTCCTAGGAAAAGGGAAAGTGACATTGACAGGGTACTAAGGTGCCAAAGTCAAGTTCGGAGACATTCTGTACATACTTGAGATTACGGTCAACCTCCTTTCACTGGGACAGCTAATGTAGAGAGGAGCACACATCATCAGCAGCGCACAGCACATCGCATTGAAGAGCCGTGAAGGCGAGACCTTCACAAAAGGTCATCTCCTACCTCACGGCATGATCGAGGTGGACTTCCGTGCGCTAGCTCATGACGACCTCAAGTCGCCCTTTGCAGCAGCAAGTCTCCAACCAGGCTTCTGGTGTAGACCTGACTATGTGGCACAAATGATTGGGCCACGTCAACAATCAACCTGTGCAGTCAATGCATAAGAAGGAGCAAGTCAATGGCTTGGACATCAAGGAGAGCGGAAGAAGTACTGTTATGCAGCCATGCAAGGACTGCGTCCGTGCAAACCTTCCGTGACATATGTTCCCTCCCGCTACTAAGTGCGACGTCAACCAAAAGCTAAAGATATTCCACACAGACATCTACGGACCGCTGCCATCAGCCACCATCTATGGCTGGCATCGATGCTTTCTTTTGTTCATCGATGATGTTACAAGGTTTGTATAGAGCTACCCTATTTACACGCGCGTCAAGACTCCTACTTGCTTCTTTTAATGGCTGGCGATGGAAGAGAGACAAAGCAACGCGAAGCTGCAAGTTTCACGCTCAGACATTGGCGAGGAGTACACGAGCACAGATTTCATGTCTCGCCTAGAAGACATGGGTATTTTGTAGCAGTTCTCAACGGCCTACACACCACAGAAGAATGGTGTGGCTGAAAGGGCCAATCACACAATGCAAGAGACTCTCAAGGCCATGCTTCCTTACACTCAACTCAGCCGCAACTGGTGGCCATATGTGCTGAGGCAAGCAGTCTGGGTGCGCAATCATGTACTGCATGTGGCTTTACCTGATCTGACTCCATTTCAGGCATGGCATGGTGACAAGCCTGACGTCACTATGCGAAGGACTTTCGGCTGCATGGCGCTTTTTCATGTGCCAAAGGAGTGCCGTAAGAAGCTGGCTGACAAGGCATCATGGGGAGTGTTCCTTGGACAGAGCCCTAACATGAAGGGCTGGGAGTTCTAAGAACTAGCCTCACAACGGATCACAGTCAGCCGTGATGCCATCTTTTTTTAGAACTTGACACGTCAAGCATGGGAGGGAAAGCAAAGGACTGCTCCAAAATAGGGAAAGAAAAGGATTTCCTCCAAACCTTCTACGAATCCTACATTGAGTCTTTGAAGGAAGAAGACGAGAATTCAGACTCACTCACCCTTGCAGATCTGGATCAATTCCATGAGGTGCCAATGAGCGTGCGTATGCCCCTCAAAGGAGATCACCTTGTAGACCTCCCTAGAGATCACGAGCCGGCCAATGTACGGGTTGGCGAAGCTAAGGTGGTGCCTGTGGAGGATGGTCCTTAGGCGCGACGGGAGCTGCATCCTCTAGACAGTGTCCACGAGAGGCGTTTCACGTGCCTCCTACAACAACAATTGGAGCAGCAGAGAGCAGAAGAGGGAGAGGAGGAGCATAACATGGCTATTATAGCATGCTCAGTAGCATGAAGAGGATGCAGAACTTCTCACGGAAATCACAACCACTCACCTTACTGCTCTCTTGACTTTAACCAAAAAGAACTACCTCCAAGGCCAAGAACTCTGAAGGAGGCTCTCAGGGGAGAGCATGCAGCTGAGTGGAAAGCAACACTAGATGCTAAGTACGGAAGCCTCATGGAGCAGGGCACGTGGGAGCTCGTTGAGCTACCACTAAGCTCTTGACCTGTTGGGGTCAAGTGGGTCTTACAAATCAAAACAAAGGCTGATGGTGGCATTGACAAATTCAAAGCATGACTGGTTGCAAAGGGTTTTTTGCAAGTGGAGAGAAAAGACTTCTTTTAGACGCATGCCCCCGTGAGTCGCTACACCACAGCTCGCATCATGTGGCACTCGTAGCAGTGATGGACTATGAGGTGCAGCAACTCGACATCAAGAACACTTTTCTACACGGGGAAATTGACACGACAGTGTTCATGAAGCAGCTGGAGGGTTACGATGATGGGAGCGGGAGAGTGTGCAAACCAATGAAATTTTTGTACGACCTGAAGCAAAGTCCACTTTAATGGTACCGCAAGCTCCAAAGTCTGTTGGAATCCTTTGACTTCCATCCATAGGCATACGAGGATTGCCTCTTCATCCACAGAACATCAGCAAAGGAGAGACCAGACTGCTACGTCCTGGTCTATGTCAACAACATCTTGATCATTGGCCCATCGAAAGATCTCATCAGTAGCCATGGCAAAGGAGGTCAACGTTACACTCATGCTAAGCCTCGAATTTTACCTTGGACATCAAACGTGAACACGCGACCAAGACGGTTGAGCTGAGCCAATATACCCATGCCACAAATGTTTATGAGCAATTTGACGTGCCTGAGCAGTATGTGCCAACTCCTCTCACTTAGCAGCAGCTGAAGCATGAGGGACCAAGGGGGAGAAATGAGTCAGACTACTGTAGCAGAGTCAGTTCTCTGATGCACGCCGTAAGTTGCACACGTCTGGATCTACAATTTGATGTGAGCAAACTTGCACGTGGTAATGAGACATGCTCAGAGGGAGCATGCAAGGAGCTTGACCGAGCCCTCGGATACCTCCGGGCCACAAAAGATGTCATTCAGAACTACGGCACTGAGCGTGGCCTGGAGCTACGCTGTAATGTAAACGTTGACTTTAGAGGGACTGAGGAGGACCGACGCAACACTACAGGGTTTGTGTGCCTACAAGGTGGAGGAGCGGTGTCGTGGATAAGCAAGCGGCAGAATCTTATCACACTTAGCTCTGCAGAAGCTGAGTATGTGGCTGCTACCTCGGCTGCTCAAGAGGTCACTTACTTACGCAACCTCCTCGAGGACATCGGCTTTCTGTAGGAGAAGCCAACGGTGATTTTTGTGGACAACAAACATGCAATTGATCTGGAAAATTCGACCAAGTTTCAGGGTCAGACCAAGCACATCGACATACGCGGGCACTGGATCCGCTCAAAAGTGCAAGACAGCATGATTCAACTCGTGCATGTGCTGGGGAGAAAGCATGCTGCAGATTTTCTGACAAAGAGCCTCCCCAGGGGTGTCTAATACCGGTGCTCTCTCTAGTGTGGACTTACTGCCACTGTGTTCTCGCAGTACGCCTTGAAGAATGGCGATGAGAATGGCATGCGGAAGTAAAACATCCAAACACATGCCATCGCCACCTCGTTCAGCATACCGGGCACTATCACCTGTTTTATGGTGCAAGTGGGAGAGGGGATGACCACTGCAGCAGAAAGGGGGAGCACTAGAAGAATTGAGGAGGCAAAAGAGGAAGATTCAAGTGGTCCCAAGCAACAGCCATTATTGAACACCGTCGGGGACTATAATAGGTCAGCTAAGAAGTCAGACCTACTTCTGTCCTTCAGTCTAAAAGGGTAGAGAGAGTACCCGCGTGATGCCGTGGGCCGTCTCAGAAAAAAAGAAAACAGCGAGCTGCTCGATGATGCAGCTACTCATCACCAAGCTCGCTTGGTGAAAAGAAGGTGAACCGCAACCGCGCAGCTGCGATCGCAAAATGGAGCGGTAGCGAGAGGCGCGATATCGGTCGCAACAGCTTGCGTAAGAGTAGTGGGTGCTGTGCAAGCAGTCATCACAGCAGGCTCGCTAGCTGACGGAGATGCCTGCACAGCTCAAGCGACAAGTGCCGCTGGCGAGTGCGAGGACCTGTGTGGTCTCGCACAGTCACGAGATTCCTTCGTTGTTCCTAAACAGCGACCTCAAATTTCGGCGAGCAAGAGATGAAACGGCAGACAAAAGGACGTGGTATTGGAGGCCATGGATGGAGGAGATTCGCCACTAGTAATTTCAAGTTGTGCAAGGTGCCTCCTTGAATTCGCGGCAGCTAATCTGTCATCCACGGCTACATGCGTCAACCACACAGGCCCTACTCATGGCCGTGAAGAAGCGCGTGGATTCAAGGAGGGGAAAAATGGTCTCGCGACAAGCCCGGCTGCAACCGCGTCACCGGAAAAATTGAGCAAAAAACTGGTCACCGAGTTTGAAACTCATGGACGGGAAGGACTGAAGCAGGTCAAGCAGTTGACGTCAACAAGTTCTATGGCCGTGACTGAAGCAAATTGAAGCTATGCAACTGAAAACGGCGGAGTGGGTCTTCCCAGCCATGGAGGCGCTGTTTATACAACTCCAGCGACCCTAAATCCTAAGCAGGGGACATAAGATGTTTTTTAGGACCCCAAAGAGGAGTCTACAACTCTCTAGCAATAGGACAGAGCGGAGAAGGTTCCGGAGGGGAAAAATCAACATGCGGACCGTCAGCCGTACAAGCCATCGGAGTGATTGCATCATGAGGAAGCAACCACAAATTTTCTGGTGTGATCTGAACTGGACTCAGACATTTCCGGATTTCTGGATTTTCTGGAATCAAGTGAGACGCACACGGAAACAAGACCTTTACAGTCCCGGGCACCCGAACAACTTGACATTGAGGAAAACAACTTTTTCTTCGATACGGCAACTGATGCCAAGGCTTTTCTCGACTGGCCCATCACCGAGTAAGAGTCTCAGCTTTAGTTTCACGATGAGATTTTTTGGGAGTCTCTCGAGGAATTTTTTGGCGGCAACCACACCTGAGGAAAACTCCTCACCAGCGCACCCATTGAGGGGGAGTGTTGGAGGATGCGGTGACTACGCTGGTTTTGTGTATCAATATGGCGCGGTCGAATCCATGATCAAACAACGGTGCGCGGAGTGGGAATTTTCTTGTTGGTCTCCAGGAGTGGAGCTATGGACACATCCGTTCTATACAAGCCAGATTTATTTTGGCGCGGAGGCCTAAAGGGCCTGATCTGTAAGATAGTGTGTGTCGCATGCACAAGCCATTGTGCATGCATCCTACAAGGTAGGTACCAGCACCTGTGCAGCACGACAAAGCGTTGCGGTCAGGTAGAGTTAGACCTGACTTGCTTCTGGCATGAGGTGGTGTGAGAGCTCCTGGTGGGGACCGTCTGCACAAGCAGCCCATGGCCACAACTCAACGTGCTTCTTTGCTTGTCACCTAGACAGGCTGCGTGGCAAGCCAGAATGCAAGGATTACGGTTACGGAGATCTACGGCTCTCACTGATCTGTGAGGAGGGCTAGGATGCGAGTATTATGGCTACGGAGATCTACGGCTCTCATAGATCCGTGAGGAGCTCCAGGATTCAAGAACCACGGTTACGGTGAAACTTCGCTGTGAGTCAAAGGAAGCTTCTACAACCAAGCAAGGAAGTCAACTTTTTTAAGGGCCGCAAGTAAAAAGGGCGGTGGCCCTGGTACATCTCTCATCTCAGCAGGACTCATCTTCTGTGTCACAACCTTGCAGCACTTAGCATCTAGAAGCGCTTTTGACCAAGGACCTGCTGGAGCGTGCCTCGAAGACCCCTGTAAGCCTGGCAGCACTCTGCCAGAGGGGAGGAGGAAGCCTTGACTACCTGGAGGCCAGTCTACCTGGAAGACGGTGCTAGACCAAGACTCTTGCGTCAACAGCCTTCACGGCCTAGCAAGGAATTGCTCCCTACGTGAGCCACGTGCAGTGGCAGAGCTCTACACTTAGCCTCCGTTAGGCTGTACTTTTCATGTACCATACTTTTACATTGTACAATCAATCAAGATTCCATTCCGCTGTCAGTTTCAGGCGTTTAACTGTATATGGTACATGCTGAGCTGTTGGTGTGTCTGCTTACTTGCTGTGCACAAAGGATCCTGCAAAGCAAGGGGACTAGCCCTTGTTGCACCCAAGACCCAAACCTAACAAGCATGAGGAAGCATGATGAACTCATTTTGTCATGCATCTCTTCACCTCCATAGCCAGTTGGAGTCATGCCGAGGACTTGATTGAAAAGTGGGCCACGTTTTGCACGACGAGTATAGGGATCTCATGACGCTCATGGTTTTGTTGAAGTTACCGTACTGCCACCTAAATTCAGATAGTCAGTTGCGAAGGATTTTTTTTTGGTTTATTTCATGCAACTGTGGCCGAATTTTCACTCACAGGCTATAAGGCCTCAAGGAATTATGGGTCTCTTAAATTCAGAAAAACTCAGAAGACTACAACAAACGTGCATGCTAACGACCAAAATCAAGTGATAAGGGTTTGTTTTTCTTGCTTTTCTCCCTTCGAGAGCTTCGTGCGATAATGTATTGAGGCCGTTTGTTTTCAGAACTTATTTTGGAAGGAATATCTACACACTGGCTGCAAGGGGGGAACCTAATCATGCAACAGGGTTGAGCCCAAGGGTAATAAATTTATATCCGATTTTAGCCGGCACTAGGGTACATTGAGCTATAGAGAACAAATATTTCTTGCATGTCATATGACTTGGTGCATTGTCTTGAAGACAAGAATTGAGATGGTTTGAGGCAGGGGAGCCAGGTCATATACTTCCTAATGTGAAACAAGTTGTCAAAATCGTACGCATTTTGTAAAATGGTTTACATTCTACACAAGTCAAAACATAAGAATACTCGTAATTACAAACAAAGAATGTATTAACATATCATGCTTCAATATATGTTCATACGTACATGTACATCCACGTTTGTAGTTTTATCACTATGTGTATCAACAACTGTATCTATATCAAAAATGCACTTTTGTACATCGATATGTCCTAATGTTGAATGCATGCTAGTAACCATGCCTACGTCTTTACAAGAAACATGTATTTACACGTAGATCTTCACCTATATCTATACCTTCATTTGTACCTATGTGCTCAGTTTTTTTGTTCACGAGTCTTCATGTTAATGTACATCCCTATGAATAAATCACTCATCCCTAAGTTTTTTTCTTAGGATGAACCCCACTTCAATTTTTATAATCGTCAGCAGAAAAAGTTGAGGGGGTGAATCAAACTTACCATGCAAATGTTTCCTATTTGGCTGAATGTTATCCGGCGACCTTCTGTAGTCATCATGTTTTTCAACTGGGATATGATGCTTGTCGTGCTTATGTTGGTTGAGCTCAATATAGCACTATACATGATACAAAGAGATAGGGTCAACGGATTTCATTTGTTGACAAATTCTTCTGTACATGTCAAAGAAGTTATTGAACTTGAAACTTGCATTCCGGTGTCTGGCTCATGAGGAACAAGAACTCCCACTTATCCATGCAAACCAAATGGAGCTGTATCTCTCTCTTGGCAGTGGAAAAAAAAAGGGCAAACAAGTGGGCCTGCTTGGACACACAAAACATGTTGGTTCTAATCGTACCAGCAACTGGATAGTTCATTCACGTGGAACTATTTTCCCTCCTAGTTCTACGCAAATTGGCAGGTGTGTCCATTCCCAATGACCAAGGCGGTCTGAGAGAGCTCACAAACGATCCTCAATGCACAAAAACCACTTGCAAAAGTGTATTTGGAATCAAAATCAACCCACCAATTCCAATCCATTTACTGGCAATTCTAGCCCATGTGGAAAGACTTCCAAATTCTAAGTAGCTTCTTATGTATAGAAAAGGCTAGAATCAATAAAGAAAATCCATGATATAGATGTTCAATTGAAAAAAATTTGGACAATGTTAAATAATCACGTGTGCAATCTAGGACCGTACTTGCGTTATCTATAAATCTACATCACATTGAATCTTGCACACATTTCATATGGCATGCTCCACAACACACAAAAGGCGCTATTTGTATGAGATCCCGTCGGAGAATTAGGAAGAATGTCAATCAACTTCGAGCAGCAACCTCATAGAATTTGAAGTTCACATCCTGTTAACTTGATCCATTTTCCTCCAGCTTTTGGAAAAATTTGAATGTCGTTGTTTGAGAGGAGAAACTTATGAAACATATAATCAATGTAAAAACCATTTCATTGGTTCAAGGCCAAACACTGTGGATCCAAAGAAAGGTGACTGTTTTTCTTCTTTCTCCATGGCCGATCCCATTCAAGCATGGTAGCCATAGAAGTAACACATCTCTTGATCCAAAGTGTGCTGCGTAGCAGCGCTAGTAGTAATAGAACAAGTAAAAATATTGTTAGAAGCAGTAGCAATAGATGCAAAATTAGTAGCAAGAGTAGAAAAAAGCAGAAGCCTAAGAAAGAAAAGCAATAGTATTAGCAAAAACATCATTGGTAGTAAAAACAATGACAACATAGCAGGAACGGAAGCGGTTTTGACAACAGTAGCGTGGTATAGGTAACATAATAAATGGAAGAATTAGCAAAAATAGAGCCAATATTGAAAGCAAAAATAGCAGTTGTGGCAGTTGTAGAAGCAGCCATGGTGACTGTGGTAGAAGTAGTAGCATCAATAGCAACGGGTGGATTTGATAGTGTTTTCAACACTACAAAATGAGGTGACCCTAGTTGTGCAGATGTGAGGACTGAATGGTGCATTTGGCATCACTGACACCTGTCTCCTATAACTATAATTATGGAATGCACCCATTACGGCTCTTGTTGTTATGAGTTCTACACGTACTCACGCTGATGGTGGTGTTGATTTTGCTCACTCACTCACTCACTCACTTACTCATTCACTCACTCATTCACTCATTCACTCATTCACTCACTCACTCACAAACTCACGCACACACTCACTCATGCATTTGCTATAAAATTGTATGTTTGTAGTTTTAGCTACCATTTGAACTCTGTCCTATCTCTATTCCCTCCCTCCCACCTCCCTTCCCCCCATCTCTTCCCCCACCTTTCCTTCATTTTTATCACCTACAACACAGCAGTTTTCATGCAACTTGAAGCTTTAACATGATTTTGTAGTTGCAAATACAACTTCTCCCACTCTTTCAGCCCCCCCCCCTCCCCCATCCCTCCCTCCTCTCCTATCACCCATATCAGAGCAGTCTTTATGCATTTTAAGGCTTCATTATATCAACTTGAGGTGTACATGCAACATCCCTCCACTCCATTCCCCCACCCCCTCCTCCCTCTCTCCTTCCCCATCCCTCCCTTGTCTTCTTTCACCAATAGTAGAATATCTTTTATGTAGTTTTAGGATGATTAAGTTACTTCCCTTCACTCCCTCCCCCCTGTCCCCCTAATCCTCCCCCACCCCTCCC
>SZWC01001822.1:149564-164372 GCA_023375785.1 Penium margaritaceum | reverse complement strand
TGTCTTAGTGTGTCGCTATACTGTGTGTGGCATTGTGCATGCGAGCTGTTGGTCGAGACCCGGATACTTGGTGCATTACACCAGTGTCACGAGGAGACCATGTGATTGTGTGTCTTAGTGTGTCGCTATACTGTGTGTGGCATTGTGCATGCGAGCTGTTGGTCGAGACCCGGACACGTGGTGCATTGCACCCGTGTTACGAGGAGATCCTCCCTTGATCCTGTGTTTGGATGATGATACTATTGAGTTTGATTGCTCGTAGTGGTCGAGACCCGGAACCTGGTACCGCCAGTGTCACGAGGAGACCATCTTGTCCTCTGAGATGTGTATGAGGTGCATTACACTCGTTTGTGTGTGTGTGCATCACTCCTCTCATGGTCGAGACCCAGACACTTGGTGGGCTGTGCCAGTGTCCAGGGAGATCCTGGATGGATAGCAGACGAGTGTGTGTGTGTGTTTGTGCGAGTTGACTCATGCATGTTATGGCTTGCCATGCATTGTTGTTCCACGCCTTCGCTCATTCGTTCTGGCGTGGACGGCTATGTCAGCCAGGGGGAGTGTTGGTTTGTGTGGCTTCCACCCGTCACGACCGACACTGCCAATTTACCGATATACCCATATTTGGGGTATATGGCACAGGAGGGCGTGACGACACGACGGGCCTCCGGACTGCACCGAGACTTCTCCAGCACCTACGACAACGCCGGCGAGACGCGGTCGATGCGTTTCGGCAGCCATGTGGGCTTGTCAGGAGGTAGGAGAGTTTTCTCGGTGGGTTCAGACCCGCGCACCCGGTTGACTGTACCGGTGCGACGAGGAGACCCGATGGCTATTGTGGGGCTTCCGATGTTCGGAAAGCCGTGTGTGATGTTTGGACGCTGATTCTGATATTTTCTGGCACTGTTCCTATTTTCTCGGTGGTCGAGACCCGGGTACTCGGAGAGCTGTTCCGGTGCCTCGAGGAGACCACCGTTATTGTTATCGTGGTGTACACAGTGTGTTCTCCCCGCTGACCCGTTTCGGCTCAGCGGGGGTGACGGGGCCCTGTGCGGCTAGCTGCCGGCGCCCCTACTTAAGCCCGCTAGGGGCTCATTTGTAATTCCTCCTTGTTCTTTATATTCAGCGTTCCAGACTTAGCCAAATTCTTGCCGTCTTGCATCGCACTCACACACAGAGCTCATGTTCGTTCTTGCATGGGCCTGCATGCCCTAAAATCATTTTCCAATTACTTCTGCCTACTGCTGCTGGTGGTGCCGGTCACTGCAGCTGGGTGACGTTGCCGCTTGCGTCATCGCCCGCAAACGTCGGACGCCGCCTGCAACTCACCTCCTCGCGTCACTCGTGGGGGTCAGTGCTGTCAAAAAATTTCGGCAGCATTTCCCATGGCCCAGTGGCCGTGGGAAAAAATCTGACGCCGCCACCAGGCGGGTCAATGCTGCCGAGAAAAATCCGGCAGCATTTCCCCTGCACTGGTGCGTATGGGGGTCCGCCGGCGTTGTCTGGCACCTGTTCGCCAGTCTTCTGCTACTGCTGCTACGCTCTGGCTCTGATAGCAAAATGGAAAGCCTAGGTAGCAGGTTGGGGCAGCAGCGTTGTTGATGCAGCGTGCGGGCTTCCACGCTCGTTGCTTAAGTCAGCTGCCCCCTCAGTCTGCGGCTCTAGAGTCTAAGTCTGGAAGCTCTGGGTTTGTTACTCAGAAACGCGCGCGCCAGAGTTAGCGCCAGAAAGCAGCTGAAAACTGAAAGTAACTGGTTAGGAATGAAGAATGAGCTACAATGGGAGACCCCTCCAAGCTCTAGCTCCCCCCCACTAGTGTAGAAGTTGTTACTCAGCTAACCAGCCAATCAGAAAATAGCTGTGGACCTATTTTCTGGCAGGCAGGGTTTTCTCGGTGAGCCCTGCCAGACCCCCGACAGCCCAAAACCCGGGCGTCGTCCGTTTTGCCTGGAAACTGGACCATACCATAATAACGACACTACGAACGCAGTCATGCGGTCAGAATCAGCTAGAAAAATAGTAGAAGAGAGTTATGGCTGCCCGAACCCAGGCAGCGCCTACGGTAGTCCATGACGCCGAACAGGGTCATACAACATGCAACAAGGACCCTAGGCAGGGCATGACGATGGAGACGCGATGGGACGCGCTAGACGCATGCAGACAACAATTGCGGTGGCAGTGACCGCCGGCAGCACGACCGCCGAGGAGGCCTGCCGATGGAGCTGAGCACGTCGCCGGAGAGAGGAGGCTCCAGCGAACCGTGAGTGGACCTCAGCGTACGTCGGCTCCACCGGATGACGCTCCATCAGCGTCGAGTCTCGTCGTCAGTCATCTCCACGCCGATGTACAAAAGCCGGGAGGACACAACAGAGCACAATGAGGGATGCGCAAAAGCCAACACTCCCCCATGACTCACATGCGTAGTGTACATGGGCAGGCAGAGAAACGATCAAAGGAACATCAGTGACCCGATGGGTCACTGAACTCACAGCCTTCTAGACTCCCTCAAGGTACGTAGAGACGCGGGCAGAGACAAAGAGGGAAACTCAGGGACGCACGCCGACTGAACTCACAGCCTTCTTGAACGAGTCCCGCTTCAGTGCCTTGGTCAGGAAGTCAGCCAGCTGTCGTGCTCTCTCAACCCATACGATGCTGATGCTGCCGTCATGCAACAACGAACGCACATAGTGATACTCAACCTTGATGTTCTTTGTGCGTGTGTGATGCACACCGTCATTGTCGGCGATGGCCATGGCACTCTCATTGTAGCAATGCAAGGTGATGGATGCGACAGACTGATGCAACTCAGACAGCAGACGACGCAACCACACACTCTCACACGCGCCTGAGTCAAAAGGCCACGTACTCAGCCTCGAGAGTGCTGCGTGCAATGCACCCCTGCTTGCCATTGCACCAGGACACAGTTGTGCCGCCGACCAGAAAGATCCAGCCCGTGCGACTCTTACCGTCTGGACTGCCGGCCCAGTCACTGTCAGTGTAGCCCACTGCGACGACGGACGGCTGACGGCGAACCATGAGACCTCGCCGAGGAGTCGAGACGACATAGCGCAGCACTCGGATCGCGGCCTCGAAGTGGAGATGACGCGGCTCCTAAGAGAACTGGGCTAGGAGCTTGACGGCGAACGCGATGTCTGGGCGCGTCGTCGTCGCCAGGAACATCAGTGACCCGATGACACGCAGATACGTGGTCACATCAACTGGCTCCCCCACAACAGCTAGGTCATGACTCTTCAGCTTCACCTGGCCATCGGGTGACATGGGTGAAGATGCGCTAGGCACGAGGGGCAAGTCCTCGGCGAAGCCAGTGGACAGGGTCTGTACATAGGCAGCCTGGTGAACATGCAGGATGCCCTGGGAGCGATTATGCTCAAGCTCCATGCCCAGGAAGACTCGGGCAGACCTAAGGTCCTTCATCTCGGAGGCGGTGTGCAGCAAGTTCTTGACACGCTCGATGGCGGCCGCGTCTGGCGACGCAATGAGGAGATCGTCGACGTAGACCAGAACCGCGGCGAAGGTCTGACCTCGTGGGGTGACGAACAGTGCGGGTTCAGCGGTGCTGCGCTGGAGGCCGCCACGGAGAAGCGTGCTGCTGATCTCCTGGTTCCACCACTGAGGCGACTGCTTCAGGCCATAGAGGGCCTTCCGCAGCCGCCAAACGCTCCCAGTGCCGTCTTCGAAGCCTTGGGGCTGCGTCATGTAGAGCTCCTCACCCTCCAGTGAGCCATGGAGGAATGCGTTGCTCACGTCCATCTGATGCACCTCCCACCCGTGCTGGGCAACCGGGCTGAAGAGCGCCCAGCTAGTGGAGAACCGAACGACTAGGGCGAAGATCTGGTCGTAGTCGACCCCAGGGACCTGAGCAAACCCCTTTACTGTGAGGCGGGCCTTGTACTTGTCCAAGGATCCGTCAGGCTTCCACTTACGCCGAAAGACCCACTTGGCACCTATGGCCTTCCGACCTGGAGGTAGGTCGACGAGGTTATACACGTGGTGCTGTCGGATAGCAGCAAGCTCCGCGGCGCAGGCAGCATCCCAATGTGCGGCCTCACAGGAGGCTCGAGCCTCGCGTAGGGTGGAAGGGTCCTTTGGGTGTGCTGTGGATCGGATTGAGAGGGCGTGTGCATCACGAGCCTCAGGTGGGATGCGGGCGAGTGCAGCCATAACAGCATGCCGATGCTCGTGATGAAGCATGGCGTAGCCCAATGCAGAACCCGGGTGAAGGTCTGCGATGATGGCGGAAGAGGTCAGGCAGAGAGACTTTGTGCCAGGGTCCCCACTCACGACTGTGGGAGTGGAGGAGACACGTGGAGCCATAGGGGGTCGAGGCGCCACGGGACGTGGAGCGACGGTCTGCACGCTCACTGTCGGCCGAGGTTGAAGGCTACCGCCTGGGCCACGTGTGTAGCGTGGTCGGGCAAAAGATGGTCCTGAGTCTGACGGATCGATGGAGGCGGACGGGGCTACTGGTCCAGAGGAGCCTGCAGACGCGACAGGTGCTGCTGGCCCGGAGGGGCCAGTTGGCCCGGAGGAGCCAGCAGACGCGACAGGCACTGCTGGCCCGAAGGGGCCATCGGACGTTACAGAGGCTGCTGGGCCAGAGGGGCCAGCGGACGCGACTGGGGCTGCCGGCCAGGAGGGGCGAGCGGACACGATTGGGGCTACTGGCTCGGAGGGGCTAGTGGATACGACTGGGGCTGCTGGCCCGGAGGGGCTAGCGGACGCGACTGGGGCAGCTGGTCCGGAGGGGCCAGCGGACGCGACAGGAGCAACGGGCCCAGAAGGGCCAGCAGACGCGACTGGGGCTGTCGGCCCGGAGGGGCCATCAGAAGCGAATGGGGCTGCCGACTCGGAGGGGCCAGCGGACACGACAGAAGCTGCTGTCCCTGAGGGGCCAGCGGACGCGACAGGGGCAGCTGGTCCGGAGGGGCCAGCAGACGTGATGGGAGTAGCTGGCTGGGAAGGGCCAATGGACGCGGCTGGGACTGTTGGCCGGGGGGGCCAGCGGACGCGACAGGGGCTACCGGCTGAGAGGGACGGAGTGATGTGTCACCCGGAAGCGACAGGACGGAGAACGGACTCACCACTCCCCCACGCGACGGGAGGGACACGGACGAGCCGGAGCGGATGAGGTCGTAGGGAAACAGGTCCTCAAAGGAAAGGGCATCGCGGGACTTGACGATGTAGTGTTGGGATGGGTCCCAGAAGCGCCAGGCCTTGGACTAACGAGACACGACAAGGAAGGTGCAGGGGCGTCCGCGGGGGGCGAGCTTGCCGCCCTGTTGTGGGGCGGGCAGCCACACAACGGCGACACAGCCCCAGACGCAAGCTGGGCGGAGGTCAGCACGCCGACCGCACCAGTGCTGGTAGGGCGTGGACTGGCGGGGAAGGGGACCCTGGGGGACCCGGTTCCACACCAAGGTCATGTAGGCCATGGCTTTAAAATAGAAGCCATCGGAGAGACCGGACTCGACCCGCATGGTGCGAACGGCATCGGCCATGGTACGGTTCCACCGCTCGGAGACGCCGTTCTGGGCGAGTGTGTAGGGCGCAGACGTCTCATGGTGGATCCCGCGCGAGGTGAGAAAGGTCATGGCCTCACCCAGGTACTCGCCACCGCGATTGGAGCGAAAGCGGCGAAGGGGGCGGCCACACTCGTGCTCCGCGAGGACAAGCGAGTCCTGAATGGTTCGGGCGACATCGCTCTTCTGCCGAAGGCAGAAGACCCAATGGTAGCGAGAGTAGTCGTCCGTAAGAGTGAGGACATAGCGGCCATGTTCACCGACAGACTCGGTGGGGAGAGGGCCCATGACGTCTGAGTGGACAAGGTCAAGAGGGGCGGATGCACGGGAGGAAGAGACGGGGTATGTGGACCGGTGCATCTTCCCATGAGCGCAGTCAATGCACTTAGTGGGGCACAGAAGAAGGAAAGTCTCCAGGTCAAGGTCCTTGGCCAGCTGGGTACGGAGCATGCTTTCTACGGCGGCAGAGTGGACATGGCAAAGGCGGCGGTGCAAGAGGCGGGTGTGCCGAGGAGAAAGCGTGCTGGTGACAAACACATGACCTGTGGCGGCCGACGGGGAGGAGACAGGAGGGGAAGAGGAGACTCGGGGAACATGCCACAGGTTGCCACGGGCGGTGGTGTGCAGTACGACAAGACCAGACGGACGCAACGACACAGTGCCGATACCACGCGAGTGCACAACGTCCATGCTCATGCGGTCATGGGCAGTCACGGACAGGAGGCTGAGCTCGAGACCAGGGACGAAGAGATCATCGGTAAAAAAAAGTCACCGGCCGGACCATGGAAACCAACGACGCCAACACCACGGACATGTAGCACGTGTCCGGAACCCGTCCGGACACCGGAGACATCGCCGACAGGACCGAGCATACTGAAAGCGTCGTGATAGGCCGTCATGTGAGGCGTGGCCCCGGAGTCGATGATCCAGGTCTCAGCAGGGTCCTGGACAGGGGTCGCCAGATCACTCATGGTCAGATGGCAACAAGCGAGGGACGCGGATGCGGTGGAAGGAGGCGCGAAACGAGACTGCCAATCGTCAAGCCACACAACGTCGTCAAGGAGTGGGGTGGAGGAGAACACCGGAGACGACGAGACAGACGAGGAAACGGGACACGACCACAGCTCAGTCTCAGTCATACAGGGATGGGCCGGAGGGCAGGAGGTGACGCAACTCGCACTTCCCTGGGGAGGAGAGCGAGGCAGACCAAGCTGGAGCGCGATGAACTGCTCCAGCTAACGCTCACGGGAGGAGGGTCCAGGAGTGTGGACGGAGTGCGGAGTGACGGCGCCGGAGCCCGGGTAGTAGGAGGGCTGAGCCGGCGAATAAAGTGGAGGTGCCGACGGCTGAGAGTAGTACTGCTGCGGGTAGTAATGCTGCGGCGCAGATGTCTGCGGGACAGGCGGAGCTGTCGGAGTGGAAGAGCTCCTGGACGAGGTCGGAGTGTCAGGGCCAGCAGCAGCGACAGCCGCAGAGGCGAGGTGGCGCTCCCGCTGGCAGCGCATGGTGGCGATGACGCGCGCCTCGTCCGTCAGGAGAGGGCACGCGTACCACCCATGCCCGGGCTGGCCACAGTTGTGGCAGACCGAGCCACCACCGCTAGACCCGGGTGACGACTGCTGCTGCTGCTGCTGCGGCGGACCCTTGCCTTTCTTATTCTGGCTCTTCTTCTTCTTCCCCGAAGACGATGAGGTAGCTGCAGCGGGGGAGGCGACGGCCACGGAGGCAACGGCAGGGGAGGTGACGGCAGGTGATGCAAGCGCCTCCGTGCGATGGAGCTGGGATTCCCGGCGAGCTTCCTCAATGCGGAGGAAGAGCTTGTATGCCCAGGGCATGAGGGTGCCCTGGGCCGCCATGGTGGAGAGGACGTCCTGGGGGAAGTGGACGAAGACGTCTGCGTACTCGTTGGTGGCGCCGCGCTTAATGGTGAGGAGCGCGGACAGAGGGGACGGAGCAGATTTACCGAGTCGACGGAGGATGTCCTCCGCCCGCTGCCAGTAGGCACTGACTGTCTCGGTCTCCCCCATGTGCAGGGAGTTGAACTCCCGGAGCAGACGGCTGATCTCAGCGTCGCTGGACACGCGATGGGGCCTGGTGAGGACGTGCCATGCGGCTGTAGGGTCTGGGATGTCGCCAGCAGTGAAGTCGCCGAGGAAGGGCTCCAGGGCAAGGCGGGAGGCTGGGGGGGCAACTGGGACAAGGGCACGGATGTCGCGACCAGCGTCATACAGCTGATCGGCCGTAAGGGAGGGTGTAGTAGGCCCACAGACCCTCACCCTGCGCCCAAATCCGGAAGCTGAGCTCCCAACTCCGGAACTGCTCGCCGGCCTGAAGCGGCGGCGGCGGTGTCTCAAAGTCCTTCTGCCTGCGGCGGGCACCCAGAGTGGGGCCAAGGACGGAGGTCAATGTCTGCCGCTGGCGTTGAGTCTGCTGCTGTGCCAGGTAGTACGTGGTAGCGAACACAACGGGACTAGCGTGCCCTGGAGGGATGAACGGCGGCAGCGTACTGGTGGTGGTTTGGCCGGCGACCGGCTGTAGCGCGGCAAGCTGCTACGTCAAGGCGGCGAGCTGTTACTGAAGAGCAGCGAGAGGGTCAGGGTTGCCGCCAACGTTACCAGTAGGCCACTGCTGCTGCTGCTACTGCAAGGGCGGCGGCTGCTGCTGCTGCAGGGGCGGCGGTTGTTGTTGTTGCAGCGGCGGTGGCTGCGGTTGCTGTTGCTGCAGGGGCGGCGGCTGATATTGCTGCTGCAGCAGTGGTGGCTGCTGCTGTTGCTGCTACAGGGGCGACGGCTGCTGCTGCTGCAGGGGCAGCGACTGCTGCTGTTGCAATGGCGGTGGCTGCTGCTGCTGCTACTGGCGCGGCGGCTGCTACTATTGCTATAGCGGCGGTGGCTACTGCTGCTCCTGCTATAGGGGCGGCGGCTACTACTGTTGCTGCTGTGGCGGCGACGGCGGCGGCTGCTGCTACTACGGCGGCGGCGATTGCTACTGCTGCAGCAGCGGCAGGTGTTTCTGCTATTGCTGCTACAATAACAATCGCTGCAAGAAAGGAGGGGTAGGGATCCCCCCAGCAGAGGAGGACCCCTCCTCGCCGGGACTGCCAGCCATGACTTAGTGTCCTTTTTTTGTTGTCTTTGTGTTGCTGATGTCAGCAGGAGGTTGGGACGGTGAAGATTCTACCCACTCTCTTGGCCTTCACCCTTTCCCTTCCCCCCCCCCTTTTTTGTTGATGGCGTCAGTAGTGACGTCAGCAGTGACGTCAGCAGAGGGGTGCTGACATCAGTAGCGGCGGATGTTGGGGCTGCCGCTGCTGCTATTGCTACTGATGCTGCTGCAACCGCTGCAACTGCTATGTTTGCTGCTGCCGCTGCCGCTGCTGTAGCTGCTGCTGTAGCTGCTGCTGCTACTGCTACTGCTGCTACTGCTATTTGTTGCTACTGCTACTACTGCTGCTGCTGCGGCTACTGTTGTTGTTGCCACTGCTGCAGCTGCTGCTGCTGTTGCTGCTACTGCTACCGCTATTGCTACTTGCTGCTGTTGCTGCTGCTGCTATTGCTGCTGCTGTTACTCTTGCTGCTCCAGTTGCAGCTGCAGCTCCTGTTGTTGCGAGCTGCTGCGGCTGTTGTGGCTCCTGCAGCTCGATGCTGCTGCTACGCGCTATTGCAGCTGTTGCGTGCTGCAACAGCTTCTTGCTGCTGCGGCGGGCTGCTGCAGCGAGCTGCGGGGGTGGGGGATTTTTTTGTTGCCCCTTTTTTTGTTTTGTTTTTTTTTCTTGTCACAGCGGGCAGCAGCCTGCTGTCTGCTGCGAGTAACGGGCTGCTGCTCGCCTGGCAGCAGTGAGCTGCTGCTCGCAGGCAGTAGCGGGCTGCTGCTCGCTGCTCGCTTGCTACAAGCAGCGAGCAGCAACAGCCGCGGCTGGCAGCTGCCAGCTGCTGCTCGCTGCTGCTGCAGCTGGCTGCTGCTGGAGCTCACTGTAGCAGCTGCTATAGCTCGCTGCTGCTGTTGCACGTTGCTGCAGCTGGTGCGTGCTGCGGGTGCTGCATGCTGCCGCTACAGGCTGCTGCTGCGAGCTGCTGCTGCGTGCTGCTATCGCTGCACCGCGGTGCTGCTGCTGTTGCGCACTACTGCTGCTGGTGCTGCGCGCTGCTACTACTGCTGCTGCTGTGGGCTGCTGCGAACTACCGCTTCTGCCTGCTGCTGCTGGTGGTGCTAGTCACTACACCTGGGTGACGTTGCCGCTTGTGTCGTCACCCGCAGACGTCGGACGCCGCCTGTCGCTCACCTCCTCGCGTCACGCGTGGGGGTCAGTGCTGCCGGAAAATTTCGGCAGCATTTCCCCTGGCCCAGTGGCCGTGGGAAAAAATCTGATGCCGCCACCAGGCGGGTCAATGCTGCCGGGAAGAATCCGGCAGCATTGCCCTTGCACTGGCGCGTATGGGGGTCCGCCGGCGTTGTGTGGCACCTGTTCGCCAGTCTTCTGCTGCTACTGCTACGCTCTGGCTCTGATACCAACATGGAAAGCCTAGGCAGCAGGTTGGGGCAGCAGCGTTGTTGATGCAGCGTGCGGGCTTCCACGCTCGTTGCTCAAGTCAGCTGCCCCCTCAGTCTGCTGCTCTAGAGTCTAAGTCTGGAAGTTCTGGGTTTGTTACTCAGAAACGTGCGCGCCAGAGTTAGCGCCAGAAAGCAGCTGAAAACTGAAAGTAACTGGTTAGGAATGAAGAATGAGCTACAATGGGAGACCCCTCCAAGTTCTAGCTCCCCCCCACCAGTGTAGAAGTTGTTACTCAGCTAACCAGCCAATCAGAAAATGGCCGTGGACCTATTTTCTGGCAGGCAGGGTTTTCTCGGTGAGCCTTGCCAGATGCACCACAGCCCAAAACCCGGGCGTCGTCCGTTTTGCCTGAAAACTGGACCATACCATGATACCGACGCTGCAAACGCAGTCATGCGGTCAGAATCAGCTAGAAAAATAGTAGGAGAGAGTTATGGCTGCCCAAACCCAGGCAGCGCCTACGGTAGTCCATGACGTCGAACAGGGTCATACAGCATGCAACAAGGACCCTAGGCAAGGCATGACGATGCAGACGCGATGGGACGCGCTGGACGCATGCAGAAAACAATTGCGGTGGCAGTGACCGCCGACAGCACGACCGCCGAGGAGGCCTGCCGATGGAGCTGAGCATGTCGCCGGAGAGAGGAGGCTCTAGCGAACCGCGAGTGGACCTCGGCGTACGTCGGCTCCACCAGATGACGCTCCATCAGCGTCGAGTCTCGTCGTCAGTCATCTGCACGCCGATGTACACAAGTCGGGAGGACACAACAAAGCACAATGAGGGATGCGCAAAAACCAACACGTTCCACCTGCATTATGTAACTGAGGCAAGCCCAAGGGATGGTTTGAGGCAAGTACACTGCATGCATAGAGTGGGTCATGATGACTCGTATGACAATGTTGGCCTTGTTATCCATATCTTTTGAGATTTAGCTGATGACTTATGGGCAACCTATGAGAGAGTATAGACATTATAAAGACACATGGTGTAGGCAATTCCAATGTGTGAGGGAGAGAGTGGGGGGGGGGTTGGATTCATGTCATTATCACACGGTGACCTCTAGCCTCGTTGCACACTCACATCACTGGTGCAGGTGACTGACCAGAGAGAGATGGCTTTGCGGATTGACTCGTCGTCACCAGAAGTTGGGAAGACGAGCCATGGAGAGGCTCAATCAGAGCTTGCCGGCCTCATTTGCATTTCTCACATACATTCGTGCACAATTGGGCATGAGCATAACCGGGTCCAGCTTCTAGTCAGATTGTTGCTTGGACGGTGGCCTAGTTTCTGCTAGGAAATTGTTCTGTGGGCAGGTGGGGTCAAATCCACGAGTTTCGAGGGTGGCGAGTGAGATCGAGCTCGCTGCTCGCTTGCTTGCTCACTCCTCTGTGTAACACCTCTGTGGCGTGTTACTTGTGATCCTATCCGTTTCTTTGACTTAATTTCAACTCCTGCTCTCATCGAAAAATCCATGGCGTCTCTTCGCCTGTTGCTCTCCCTGGACTAGCCTACTGCATCTGTCCATCACAGTAGGCTTACCTACTGGTATCAGAGCAGCTTCGTCGAAGCAGGACTTCACATCTGTATGATGGGACCAAGTTATGACTGTCTTTCGTGACGTCGCACGCGAACCCACTGGCCGCAGCATCTTGCCTGCACAACTAAGAGGTCACCTGGGACGGCGTCTTCAGCCTCCCACCCCCTCTTGCTTCGGCCCACTGCCTCTCGTGGCTCCTTATCATCGGTGCGAGGAGCCAGCCGTCTGTTCTCGATCGGCATTCTTGCGCATCTCCGACTGGCTTCTTCAGCCAGCCCCTCCGTTCACTTGCGCCTTGAGACACAGCTTGCTGCCTGCTCATGACACGCAGCAGAAGCAGCTGCCGGCCCTGGGATACGCCGCAGAAGCAGCTGCCAGCCCGTGACACGCAACAGAAGCAATTACCGGCTCGTGACACGCAGCAAAAGCAGCTGCCAGCCCGTGACATGCAACTGAAGCAACTTCCGGCTCTAGGACATGCCGCAGAAGCAATTGCCGGCCCGTGACAGGCAGCAGAAGCAGCTGCCGGCCCTGGGACGCGCCGCAGAACCAACTGCCGGCCCGCGAGAGGCCGCGAAAGCAGCTGCCAGCCCGTGACAGGCAGCAGAAGCATTCGCCTTCTTTCACTCTTCCTTTCTCCGCTGTTTTCCTGTCACTTGCTATCACTCGCTGTTACTCAGCCGCACTGTTGCTATCTGCCAGGCCCTCTTGCTGTGCCCCGCAACCTGCATTCCCACAGCCTCTCTGGTGCTGTTGCAACTGCCTCATCTGCTCCTTCGACCGTCACCAGCGTCATCACAGCGGCCATCTCCATCATTGCAGCCTTCACCACTCTTGGAGCCGTCATCACCACCAGAGCGCTTGCTCTGGTGATCTACATCACATCCACTGTCTCCGTTGTCTCAGCTGCAGTCGCTGCTGCTGTTCCACCACTCCTTGCCTTGTTGCGCGAGCCTCCACCTACTTCTGTTTTGTGAGGGTCCTCGGCTGTTGCTCTGTCTCCTTGCCTCCTTTCCTCTCTTGCGGGATCTTCTTGCTTGTCTGATTGGGGTCGGGCTGTCGTACAGCACACATCCCTCGTGCCTTGGGCACGTCCAGTTTTCCCACGCCCACTGGGGCGGGGGAAACTCTGCCGAAATCTGTCCTGCAGGACCTCGTTGTCGTCACCATGCCGAGTGACGACGAATCAGTCATAGCTGACCTGCAGCGCCAGCTGCGCCTGGCTCTCGAGGCGTAGCGTGAGTCTGAGGACCGCCTCAAGCTTGCCGATGATAATCGTGCCGTCTTTGCTGATGAGGTTGCAGCTATTGTGCTTAAGCGCCTCCCTGCTGCGTCCGTCCCCACCGCTGCTGCCAGCGCTAGCACCGCTGCGGCTGCTTCCTCCACACCCGCTGCTTCTAGCACCGCTACCGGAAACACTACTGTCACGCCTTCCGCTGCCAATCCCACTCCTGTCACGCGCCAGCATGATTTTTTCTCGCAGCCGCCTGTCCTATCCGCTAGACTCGTCTTCTCCTCCTGGGAAACCCGCTTGAGCGCCTGGGCCCAGGGGGAGCGTCTGTGGGGATACTATTTCCCAGCTATTGCACCTTTTACGCCTATCGCTGCTGAGTCTGCCCGCGCTGTCAGTGTCCTCATTGTTGCTGCGCCAGAGACGCTTGTCGACGAGGTCGGTACCTACAACGCCGATCTCGCCGTGCAGCGTCTAGCTGATCCTGTTGGTGCCTACACCATGCTTCGTCGTCGCACCACAATCACTGGTCAGGCAGCCCAAAGTGCCCTCGTTGTGCAGTTCAACACACTCATAATGCGTGCTGACGAGTCGGCTGATGCTTACTGGGCACGCGGGCTCAAGCTCCTTCGTGAGCTCCACAAAGCCGCGCCAGGCCAGCTAGCTGCTTTCCACACCATGGTCAACGGGTTGATTCCCGAGCTGTCAGACCTCCTCCGCGACGTCAAATCTGATGAGTTGTTGCGTCTCGCCTCTCAGCCCATTCCTCCTGATTCCCCACCGGGCATTGGCGCTCTCTGGGACTTCGTTGCTGATCGGCTCGCTGCTTGGTGGACCAGCCTTCAGAACAAACGCCTGCACCGCACTGCAGTCGCCGGGGTTGCTGCAGCCACCACCGCTTCCTCCTCTGCTTCTTCATTGGCTGCCTCCGCCTCCTCCACATCCTCTTCTTCCTCGGCATCTATGGCCACCGCTCCCGCCTCCCAGGGGCGCGGACGTGGCCGTGGTTGCGGCAAAGGCAAGGGGAAGGGCAAGGACACTGCACCATCCCGTGTCCCTGGTGCGGTTGTGTGCTGGAACTGTGGTTCCTTTGAGCATTCTGCTCGTGCGTGCCTTGCGCCTCCTGACAATCTGCACCTGGCCCGCTCTATGCGTGCGCACTGGGCTCGCACCGGCGGCTCTTCGTCTTCTTCCGCCACCAACTCCACCTCCCCCTCCGTCTCTCAACCTGTCAGCTCCACCTCGGCACAGGTCTACTCCACCGCTGGCGTCTCCATAGCTCCACCCCCCATCCCATACCCGTGGGGTTGGCCATCGCCCTACGGAGCACCCGTGTATGCCGGGCCCCCTTCTTAGGCGTACATCCCACCTCCGTGGTTCGCACCTCCCTCGGGTTTGTCTCCTCCATCTTCCGCAGCGTCCATCGATGGCGAGCGCCAGCTGGAGCAGTCTCTTCTCCAGCGTCTTTATCTCCGTGATCAGGGAGGTGAGAGTGTGTCTTCATTGGCCAGAGGTCTCCCTTGTCACGCTGACACTGTCCTTTGTGGGGAGCCCCCCGGTCATGTTCTTGGGTTCCCGTCCGCATCTGTTCCGTGGGTTGAGCACTGGCAGTCTGTGGTTCTTCCTTGTTGCATGTCTGTCCCTTAACAATCAGGGCATGGATTTCTCAGCCAATCGGGGTGTTGGCACTGTCAACATTCGTGCCACTGGTCGCATCGTTCTGCCGGGGGTCAAGTGTGACGAACTCTACCGTGTGCCACTCATTGCTCCAGCTCCCCACTCTGTTGGCTCCTCTCTTGCTCACGTTGCACCATCTCTGTCACCCGCTGACATCCAACTCTTGCATCGTCGTCTTGGCCATGTTCACACTGATGCCATCTCCAGCATGCTCCGTCTCCAACCTGCTGTTGGGCTGTCACCCTCCACCTTTCCCTCGCCCTGTCCCTCAGA
>SZWC01001822.1:136534-149513 GCA_023375785.1 Penium margaritaceum | reverse complement strand
TCACCCGCTGACATCCAACTCTTGCATCGTCGTCTTGGCCATGTTCACACTGATGCCATCTCCAGCATGCTCCGTCTCCAACCTGCTGTTGGGCTGTCACCCTCCACCTTTCCCTCGCCCTGTCCCTCAGAATGTCTAGAATGCACCCAAGGGAAAATGCATCGTTCTTCCTTTGTTTCCTCTGACTCCCGGTCCTCCCACCCCTTTGTTCGTGTTCACGCTGATGTCATGGGTCCTCTCTCCCATGACTTTCTTGGGGGTGTTGGGCGTTATGTTTTGTGCCTCACTAATGACTTCTCCCGCTATCGCTGGGTCTTCGCTCTTCGCCAGAAGAGTGACGTCCCTGCTGTCATTGAGTCCTGGCTCCGCCAGGCTGAACGGTCTTGTCAGCACTCCCTGTGTGTCTTCCGCAGCGACCGCGGCGGTGAGTTCCTTGGTCCCACCGCCTGGTTCCTTGAGTCTCAAGGGGTGTGTTTGGAGACCTCCGCTCCCTACACACCCCAACAAAACAGAGTCTCTGAGCGTTGGATCCGGACTCTTGCCGACGGCGCCCGTACCCTTCTGACTCAGTCCGGTCTTCCTCCTCTATTCGCCTTTGAGGCCATGAGTTACATGACCTGTGTTTGGAATCGCATCCCGCATGGGCTCCTTCCCCGCTCGGTCACACCTTTTGAGCGTTGGTATGGGACCCGTGCTGACCTACGACTCGCTCGCGTCTGGGGTAGCATTGCATCCGTCTGGCACCCTGAAGACCTTCGTGACGGTAAACTCTCCCCGCGTGGGCGCCTCTGCCCTTTCTTGGGCGTGTCTGCCCAGTCCAAAGCCTGGCGCTTCTGGGACCAGGAGCGCCAGCGCGTCATTGAGTCCCGAGATGCCCTTTTCTTTGAGTCTATCTTTCTCCGTGACCACAGTCGTCACTCTACGACCGCCTCCCTGCTGCCGCTCCCTCGGTTGCGGGGGGAAGTCGGGCCTGCGGCTCCCGCTGTCCCTGTAGTCCTTGCTATTGTCCCTTCCTCGCAGCCTCCACCCTCGGAGCGGCCTTCGTCGTCTGGTACTGTGACTCCTTCCTCTTCTCCGTCCGTGTCGTCCAGCTCGCTCGGAGCTCCTGCGTCTCCTGTTTTGTCCTCCCCAGTTCCGTCTGAGTCCATTTCTCCTGCACACTCCTGAGCGGCTTCGTCCAGTCCGCTTACCCCTGTGGCACCCAGTCGTTCCACCCCTGCTCCGCCGTCGCCTGGTGACCCTCCTGGTCCTGCTCCCATCGAGTCCTTTGTTTGTGGCAGGCATCTCCGCGCGCTCCCCTCTCGTTCCTCCAGTGTCGCCGTCCCATCTGTCCGCCCTGTCCAGTCCCACCCAGAGCAGCCTGTAAGGCTGCTGACTGGCATGGACACCTTGGGCCTGGCCACAGAAGTGGTGCATCCCAGCTCTGCCCTTGGGCAGACACTGCTCAGGTTTGAGTACGAGCACGCTCTTGAAGCTGCCATCCGCAGCAGTGTCGCTGAGTGTCACACGAAAATTGCTGCTGCACCCTCGTCTGATCCGACTACTTTACGTCAGGCACGCACTGCGCCTGACTCCCAGCAATGGGAGGCTGCCATGCGGGATGAGCTTCGAGCTCTTGGTGACCACGCCGTCTACGAACTAGTTGATCTCCCGCCCAGTCGCAAAGCCATCGATGCACAATGGGTCTTTAGGCGCAAGTACAAGCCCAATGGCGAGCTTGACGAGTATAAGGCACGTCTCACCGCCAAGGGATTCTCACAAGTCCATGGCATTGACTTTGACGTTTTCCCCCGTCAGACGCTACACCACTGCTCGCGCCCTTCTGATTCTTGTCGCCCACCATGACTGGGAGCTCGAGCAGATGGATGTCAACAATGCCTTTCTGCACGGTCAGTTGGATGAGGAGATTTACATAGTGCAACCTCCAAGGTACTCTGACGGCACTGACAGGGTGTGGAGACTGCGCAAGGCTCTCTATTGCCTGAAGCAGTCACCACGGTGTTGGAACCAGGAGATCACCTCTACCCTGGAAAAGGGTGGATACCGTTGTAGCACAGTGGATCCTTCTCTCTTTGTCACTCCCAAATCTGCACCGTTTGTTGCAGTCCTCGTCTATGTGGATGACCTCCTCATTGCATCACCAAGTCGGGAGGCAGTGTCGACCGTGAAGTCCCTACTGCAGTCCATGTACAAGATGAAAGACTTGGGCCCAGCTCGAGTTTTTCTCGGCATGGAGCTTGAGCGTGATCGTACTCACCGTGTTCTTCATGTCCACCAGGTTGCATATGTCAGGAGCCTGGGGGAGCGCTTTGCCTCGCTCCTTGAGTCTGTGACCTCATCATTGACGCCGATGACGCCCGCCGGGCAGAGGTTGTTGAAAACACTGGATGTGTCCAAGCTGGGGGAGCCAGTGGATGTGACCGACTACCTGCGCGTCATAGGGTCCTTGATGTACCTGGCCACTGCCACACGAGCAGACGTTGCTTTCGCTGTGAACTTCCTTGCACAGTTCTCACAGTGCCCACGGGTGTGGCATATGGAGGCCGCGCTGCGTGTTGTTCGATATGCGCTTTCCACTGCACGAGTTGGTCTCTGTTACCGGGCGCAGCCGTCCGTCGTTGTTGATGGCTACACTGACAGTGACTGGGTGCATGAAACGGATGCACGCAGCTGCACCGGCTATGTCTTTCTCGTCGGTGGTACAGCTGTCTCTTGGAAGAGTGGTATACAGGGTTGCGTCGCACGCAGCTCCAGTGAGGCGGAATATGTCGCCCTTGGTGCAGGCACTTGTGAAAGCATTTGGTTGTGTTGGTTGTTTCAGCAGCTGCATGTACCCATTTGCTGCGTCACCTTGCGCTGTGACAATCAAAGCACAAAATCTATTGCTGAGCACGACGGCATGCATCACACTCGCACCAAGCACATCAATATAGAGCATCATTTTGTACGTGAGTGTGTGGCTGCAGGTGATGTCAAGATTGTGTGGGTTGACACGCGACAGCAACGAGCTGACTTTCTCACGAAGGCACTCAGCAGCAATGTCTTCAAGGCAGCAGTGCACGCTGTTGGGCTACTGTGTCCTCGTGATGCTCCTAGTTGAGTTGTCATGCCAGTGCTCATGTACAGTCTTGTGTTGTGTCACGTCTTGTGACGTTTGCGCTGTGCCTGTGCATGTCGTTCTTGTGCGTCGGCTGTGGGTCATGGGGGGGACTCAGCAGCAATGTCTTCAAGGCAGCAGTGCACGCTGTTGGGTTGTTGTGTCCTTGTGATGCTTCTGGTTGAACTGTCGTGCCAGTGCTCGTGTACAGTCTTGTGTCGTGTCAATTCTTGTGACGATCACGCTGTGTGTGTGAGTGCCCTTCATGTGCGTCGGCTGTGGGTCATGGGGGAGTGTTGGATTCATGTCATTATCACACGGTGACCTTTGGCCTTGTTGCACACTCACATCACTGGTGCAGGTGACTGACCAGAGAGAGATGGCTTCGCGGATTGACTCGTCGTCACCAGAAGTTGGGAAGACAAGCCATGGAGAGGCTCAATCAGAGCTTGCCGGCCTCATTTGCATTTCTCACATACATTCGTGCACAATTGGACATGAGCATAACCGGGTCCAGCCTCTAGTCAGATTGTTGCTTGGACGGTGACCTAGTTTCTGCTAGGAAATTGTTCTGTGGGCAGGTGGGGTCAAATCCACCAGTTTTGAGGGTGGCGAGTGAGATCGAGCTCGCTGCTCGCTCGCTCGCTCACTCCTCTGTGTAACACCTCTGTGGCGTGTTACTTGTGATCCTATCCGTTTCTTTGACTTACTTTCAACTCCTGCTCTCGTCGAACAATCCATTGCGTCTCTTTGCCTATTGCTCTCCCTGCACTAGCCATACGCATCTGTCCGTCACAGTAGGCTTACCTACAGGGGGGAGGAGAATGTGAGGGACGCCATGGATTCCTTTCACGAGCTCACACACTGGAAACAAGTGACGATGTATGGCGGGTTCGTGGAACTTGGACCGGTGAAGCAAGCCTCACCCATGGGCCACGCACGAGGCGAGCCGAACGCCAACCCCGATGTCATGCAAGACCTCTGCACTGAACTGAGCACTAAAATCGTGGAGTGGGGTAGGGAAAACAATGTAGCAGACGTTGGCGGGACTCAACCACACACAGCCATGGATCCGCAAGCCACTGTGAGTTGCAGTTTTTGTGAGATAAATGCAACAACGAACAGGAGAGGGGAGTCACGGCTCATAGTATTGATCCTCGACGGGAGCGAGCGAGCGAGCAGCGAGCTCGCTTGACTCGCTCCCTTTCGAAGCCTGTGGTTCGAACCAGCACCTACTGGTGGGCATATAGTGTAGGTAGCTTTTGTTGCTAAGATAAGCAAGCAAGCCAATAAGCAAGCGGTGGGAGCATGGATCGGGGGTAAGCTCACGTAACGTACGAGAGAATGAGTGTACAAAGAAAGACAAGTGAGTGAGTTAGGAGCGAGCGGAGTGCTAAGTGCCGGTTGACCGGGCCACCCATGCGAGTCTCTCGACGTGGGGCCCGGACGCCACCCAGGGAATCGAACCCGGCTCTGGAGCGAGCGAGCTAGAGGCAGTTTCTCACATGCTGGTACAAACCGGACGTGTGGTCCCAAGGGATCAGCAACCCGGATCACTATGTTACAAACATGCAAGTGTATCAGAGTTCAACCACATCACGAGCATGCACTCCTAGACGTGTATCCCCCATTTTGGCATGTAGAACATGAACCATCACTACACTAAGGCTCTCCATAAGTCTTGAGTTAGTGCTGTGGCCACCACTTGACAACTTGATGATGTGACCACCACTGTGTGCCCAACACTCTGTCACAGTCTTGCACCAAAGAGCCTCAGTCAAGATCAATCACCTGCACTGATAACATGTGTGTGTGTGTGTGTGTGTGTGTGTTTGTGTGTGTGTGTGTGTGTGTGTGTGTGTGTGCATGTGTGTGTGTGTGTGTGTGTTTGTGTGTGTGTGTGTGTGTGTAGAGTCAAGATGTCACTTGCGAGTCACAATCATAACCAACACTCCCCCATGACCCACAGACAAATGGTCACGTCACAAGACAACGAAATGCATAGGAGTCATGTCAGCAAGGGGCATAACGAGAGCGCAGCAATCTAACACCATGCACTGCACATGAACATGCCACTGCTGAGAGCTTTGGTAAGAAGGTCTGCACGCTGTTGACGAGTGTCGATCCAGACAACCTGAACTTCTGCAGTAGCAATGCGCTCGCGAACAAAGTGATTCTCAATGTTGATGTACTTTGTACGAGAATGATGCATGCCATCGTGCTCGGCGATTGCCTTTGCACTTTGGATATCACAACGGAGAGTACAAGAGAGAATGGGGACATGCAACTGTTGCAGCAGGTGGGACAGCCGCACACACTCACACGTACCTGCACCAAGTGCTACGTACTCTGCCTCGCTGGAGCTTCGAGCAATGCAACCCTGTTTTCCACTCTTCCAAGAGACAGCAGTCCCACCGACAAGGAAGATGTAACCAGTGCGGCTACGAGCATTAGTGTCATGAGCCCATTCACTAGTTGTGTATCCGTCCACCACCACAGAGGGCTGAGAACAGTAGCACAGTCCCACGCGTGCAGTGGAGAGTGCATAGCAAACAACATGCAATGCAGCCTCGAGATGTTTCTGGCAAGGTTGTTGGGAGAACTAGGCTAGAAGGTTGATCGAGAAGGCCACGTCCGCCCGAGTGGTGGTGGTAAGGTACGTGAGAGAGCTGACCACACTAAGACAATTAGTGACATCGACGATCTCCCCCAGCTGCGCTGAGTCAAGTGAGTTCAGCACGCGCTGACCAGCTGGAGTCATTGGTGTAGATGCAGTGGGAACTTCAGCAAGTAGGGAGGCAAAGTGCTCCCCTAGTGTACGGATGTATGCAGCCTGGTGTACATGCAAAGTGCACCGCTGACGGTCACGTTCAAGCTCCATCCCCAGAAACATTCGTGCAGGACCTAGGTCCTTCATCTTGTATGTGGACTGCAGCAAGTCCTTCATGGACTGAACGACTCCTGGACTGGGTGAAGCAATGGGCAGGTCATCCACATAGACGAGGATGGCCACAAACGGCTCAAAGGGAGCACTCAAGAAGAGTGAAGGATCAACTGTGCTACGACGGTAACCTCTTTGCTCAAGTGTGGAGGAGATCTCCATGTTCCAACAACGGGACAACTGCTTGAGCCCATAAAGGGCCTTACACAGTCGACAGACCTTGTTTGTGCCATTGGTGAAGCCCGGTGGTTGGACCATGTAGATTTCCTCGTCGAGCTTCCCATGCAGGAAAGAGTTGTTGACATCCATCTGCTCCAGTGCCCAGTCGTGCTTGGCCACAAGACACAACAGTGCTCGGGCAGTGGTATATCTCCTGACCGGTGCAAATGTCTCCTCAAATTCAATCCCAGGGATTTCGGAAAAACCCTCAGCTGTGAGGCAAGCTTTGTACCGATCGACTCTCCCATCGGGCTTCAGCTTACGCCGATGTACCCACCTGGTAGAAACTGCCTTGCGGTCTGTAGGGAGGTCAACGAGCTTGAAGACACCATGCTCCTGAAGGGCTATGAGCTCCTCCTGCATGGCCCTCTCCTAGAGATCAGCATCAGCTGCCGCACGGGCCTGCCGGACAGTAGTAGGCTCGGGGGGGAGAGTGGGAAGGCCAGAGGCCGCAAAACATGCAGCAACATAACCGGCGAATGAGGAATCAAGAGCACTATGGAACTCATAGCCTTCAAAAGCGTAGCCGACTGCCGAGTTGGGATGCACGACACTCACAGACAGACCAAGCGCATCAAGGCTAGTGGGACGAACAGAGGGCCTAGCAGTGGAGGACGATGCGCTGGAGCGGGTGACCCGCTGCAAAGGCTGAGAGGCTTTGGACGGTCCAGTAGAAGCCGACTCCGTGAGCGCCAGAGAGGAGCGGGAGTGCCCACGAGAGGACTGGGAGGACTGAGACGGCTGAAGGGCACGTAGTCTCCCCTCACGGGTGTAGGGCTCAGATTTGGAAGTCAGAGCCTGAGGTGCTTCTCCTCCAGTGACGTCAACCGCCGGAGGGGAATGCTATGCCGACTCTGGAGATGAGCTGGGGGTAGAATGCACGTGGGAATGCATGTGGGTGGGTGCCGAGTCTGGGGACTCGGGACCGCTAGAGGTCGGCTGGGGAAACACGGAATCAGAGGAAGGTTGTGACGTATCAGACTCAGACGAGGTATGAGAGGACGAAGACTCCGAGGAGAGAGAGTCCTCATCCTCACTGTTCATGTGAGAGACAATAGGGGATGATGTTTAAGTAGGAGAGGATGACACACGGAGATCGGAGGCTGGAGCAGACACACCCTCCGCAAGCCGACGTAGCGAGGAGAGAGAGGAAGGAGGAGGGACATGGGGCAGGTCACGAGGAAAGACATCCTCGAAGAAGAGGGCGTCACGAGACTCAATGACGCGAGAACGGTCAGAGTCCCAGAAGCACCATGCTTTGGACATGGCTGAGACACCAAGGAAGGTGCAAAGAAGAGTGCGAGGGCTGAGTTTGCCGTCATGAGAGTCTTCGGGCAGCCAGACAACAGTGACACAATCCCAGACACGGGCGAGGCGGCGGTCAGCCTGACGGCCGTACCAGCGCTCGAAGGGGGTGACGTGACAAGGGAGGGGACCGTGGGGAACACGGTTCCACAGCCAAGTCATGTAAGACATGGCTTTGAAGGAAAATGCGTGAGGGAAAGAGGACTCACTGAGAGGGGTGCGGGTGCCATCAGCAAGGGTGCGGTTCCAGCGTTCAGAGACGCCATTCCGTTGGGGTGTGTAGGGAGCAGAGGATTCCTTACACACCTCGCGAGAGGTCAAGAAGTGGGCAGTGGGGCCCACAAACTCCTTACCACGGTCACAGCGAAAGACTTTCAGGCGGCGACCACAAGCAAGTTCGGTCTGAGGTAGCCAAGGATCAATAGTGGAACAGACGTCACTCTTTTGCCGAAGGGCAAAGACCCAACGCATGCGAGAGAAGTCATCAGTGAGACAGAGGACATAGCGGCCAAACCCCCCAAGAGCATCATGAGTAAGGAGTCCCATCACGTCCGCATGCAAGAGGTCAAGGGGACAAGACGTGCGGGATTTGGACGTGGAAAACGGGGATCTGTGCATTTTGCCCTGAGCGTCGTCAAGGCAGTCAGCGGGACAAGGGACACGGAATGTATCGGCATCGAGACCATGAATGAGCTTGTCCCAAAGCAAACTGTCAACATGAGCAGTGTGAATGTGGCAGAGACGGCGATGCAGCAGCTGTGCGTGTGCCGGGGAGAGGGAGCCTGCCACATGAACAAGTGCGGTGGAAGCAGGATGTGGTGCAAAGGAGGGCACGCGGTTCAGGTGGTCACAACGGGTGCCACACAGGAGGACACGCCCGGTAGTGCGGTGCAACACAGAGGCAATGCTACGGCTGGAAGAGAAGTCCATGACCTGGTCGTCGAGGGTCGTAACAGATAGTAGACTGAGCTCAAGAGCAGGGACGTAGAAAACATCCGGCAGGAAAAGTCCCCTCCCAGGGTCAACAAAGCGGACAACCCCAACACCCTGGAAAGGCAGAAGTTGCCCAGAGCCAGTGCGAGCAAAGCAAACGGAGCCGACAGGACCCAGGGAAACAAATGAGGAACTTCAAGATGTCATGTGGTGGGTGGCTCCTGAATTAAGGATCCAGAAGCCACCCGACACGTGTACATATGCAGGGTCACGACTCACAATGGCAACGGTGGAGCGAGGAGGTAGGCATTGGCCACAAGCAGCAAGACAATGAGGGAGACTGGAGGACTGCCAATGCTCAATCCACGGGACATCAACAGGGGAACAGCCCTGAACATGACCCGACGACGGACCACGGAGAGACTCATCCACAGCACACGCAAGCGCCTCCTCAACCGAGTGTACACTCTCACCTCCCTAATCATGGAGGTGTCTCTGGTGGACGGCATGAGAGAGAGCAGAGTCCAGCTAGCGGTCGTCCTCAGGCGGGCCAGAGATGATGATGCCAGAGGAGGGGCGGTGAGAGGTAGAATCCGGAAGGGGGCCCGAAGTAGACAGGGGCGCCAAACCTAGGAGGCCAACCCCAGGGTGAGGGTAGAGGCGGTGAAGTGAGGGTGGTGCTGTAGGCAACGGTTGTCGGAGAGGGGGATGAGAGATGAGCGGCGGGCGCGGTAGAGGTGGAGGAGCGAGAAGAGCCACCACTAGTCCCTGTCGAGCGTGCCCAATGCGCACGCATGGCTGATGCTAGGCGGGCATCATCTAGAGGCGCTGGGCATTTGGGCGCCGCATGACCGGTGGCATCGCAATTCCAGAACGTAACATTGCTGGAGGAGGAGGATGAAGACGCAGTGCTGTCGGAACCACGGCCCTTGCCACCACGCCCTGAGCTACCGCTACCAGAGGCACCACCCCGACCTTTGCCTTTACCACCCCCCCCCCACCCCGACCACCCCCTTGTGAAGCCAGAGATGTGGCTGTCATGGTGGACGCAGTGGTGGAGGATGATGCAAAAGTGGAAGAGAAGGAAGAAGGGAGTACAGTGGTAGCCGCTGCAATAGCGGCTTGGTGAATACGTTTGTTTTGTAGCAAGCTCCACTAATCTGTCAGACACTGAGAGGTCAACTCCCACAAAGCTCCAATGCCAGGCGGTGCATCAGCAGGGACAGGTATGGAAACAAGGTGTTGACGATGGAAAGAACAGCAGGGAGCTGTCCAGGGGCGGCCTTGCCAAGGTCGCGGAGTAAGCGCAGAATTCGAGCCCAGTAAGCGTCAGCAGTCTCATCAGCACGCATAGACATCGTGTTGAACTAGACTGTGAGCACGGTTTGCGCTGCATGCCCAGAAACTGTTGTGTGCCGTTTGATCAATGCGTAGGCACCAACAGGATCAACAGTGGTGCGACGTGTTGTGTCGGCATTGTAGGACCCGATCTCGTCATTGAGATCGTCGGGTCTGGCACGAATGAGAGCACGGACAACGCAGGCAGACTCGGAATCAACTGGCATGAAAGGTGGGTTAGCAGAGTATTTGGGCTCACGGTAGTACTCCCAGAGCTGCTACCCCTGTGCCCAGGCACTGAATCGGACTTCCCAAGAATGGAAAGTGAGATTAGAGGTGAACTGAGGTGCGTTAGAGTCAAAGTCTGGTTTTCACTGCACTGAAGGAGCAAGCGATTTAGCTGTGGTGGCGCCAGCTGCGGCAGCGACTGTAAGAGGGTCAGAGGAGGATGAGCCAGTGGTGGCAGATGCGGAAGCGGATACACTGGAGAATGCAGCAGTGATGCCGGCAGATGGTGTGTTGTGCAGTGTGTGTTGGAGGCGGTTCATGACCAAGTCAGCAATGTGATCTGCAAAGGTTTCCTGATCAGCTTGCTCAGCACGCAGCTTGTCCTCAGCATTGCGCTGAGCGGTGAGTGCAGCCTGCAGAGCGGTTCACTCACGCTACAGTTCAGCTTGCAATGTCACGTATTGGTCATCGTCAACCGGCATGTTGCCAGAGACCTGAATCTGCCGAGAATATTTCGGCAGAGTTTCCCTTGCCCTAGTGGGCGTGGGAAACATGTAGTGAGTACGTCTGGAGTCTGCTGCAAGGCAACAACCTAGATGCACAAACACGCCAACACAAGGGGCAGGGAGAGAGAGGGGAGACCAAGCTCAGCAAGCATAGCAGCGCAAAGAGAACAACGACAGAAGGGCAGCTACAGCTGAGGAAGCGACAATTGCAACAGTAGCAGCTGCTGAGACAATGAGGCAGGCTACTCCCATCAATGCGGCAGCTGACAGGGTTGAGATGGCTGCAGTAGTGGAGACCAACAGTTGGATGTGGAGAGTTGCGAAGGATGAAGAGGAGAGCGAAGCTGATGCCTGTACAGTGGCGATGTGAATGGAGGCAACGGCAGTAGAGAGCGTCGTAGCCGTTGCCGCTACTGCCGATCTGACTGTGTCAGCTGCTGCAGCAACCTGGGTGACTATGTTGACGGCAGCAGCCGCCAGAGGTCCCTGGTCACCTGCAGCTACAGTGTAGGCCTCAATGGCTCTGCCAGCAGCAGTGCTGGCAGGTGCACGTACAGCGCGTGCAGTGGGTGTAAAGGTGGAAGCAACAGCAGCACTGGACACAAGCACAGCCTGAAGTGCATTCAAGATGTCGGGTGGTGAAGACGAAGCTTACTTTGCAGTTGATGCTGCTGGGGATGTGCCTTGACGTGAAACAGGTTCTTTGGATGCAACTGCCGCAGAGGATGGTGCTGCGCCGTGTGGAACAACACGGTGTCGCTGCTGGCGGGACTTATGGGCAACGGGTGGGCTTACCGGTGATTGGAGAGGTTGACGATCACACGGTGGAGCCGTGGCTGGTTCGTTATGCGCCGTCGGCGAGTCGTCGGTGGCGGACTGACAGTAGGCGGCGTAGAATCTAGCGTCCTCCCGTTCATAGCAGCCGGTGGGATCGTAGTCCTCACCGGGGTAATACCCCGGACTGCTGCATCGAACCCTTGACCACACCTCCCCTCTCCGCCCTCTCCTCATAGTATGCGACCTCGTCTTTGATGCGAGCACACTCACGCGCGGCCTTGGGTGAAGTGGGGATTGGTTTGGTTGCAGGAGGAGATGCCAGTGCGCTAAGTGCTTGGCCGCCAGAATGGCAGCCTGAGGTGCTAAGAAAGGCACAAATGATGGAGGCTCATGGCTGATGCCCGCACCATGGCATCCCCCAGCTGCTGCTGGTGATGCTGCTGCAGTGGATGCGTCGGGTACAGTAGTCGAAGTTGTGGGCGAGGCGGGCACCGTGCACAAAGCAGGAGAACCACGCAGAGTGCGGGTGCAGTGTGTGCTGTTGTGAAGAGTGCGCACGAAGCGGCGGTCAACGTGGCAGCTGTGCGTGCTGAGGCAGAAGCTTGACAGAACGAGAGAGGACGGTGGCGGTGAAGTGCCAAAGCCGTGATCATAGATGTGCATGAGGAGAGGGTACCACGTAGAGTACGGGTGCGATGTGTGCTACTACGGTGAATGTGTACACTGTGCTGCTGAAAAAGTGCAAGCTGCGGCCAACGTGGCCGACATGTGCGCAGGGGCAAAAGCTCTACGGAGTGCGTAGGAGCTGAGGCAAAGAAGCGCCAGTGCTGTAGCTGAAGCTGCACCGTGTACTAGGACAGTGTACCACATAGATAATCGGTGCAGTGCGTGCGACTGCAAGGTGCAGTGACTACAGCTGCGGTCTCTATCCACTTTCGTCGTACATGAGTTGTGTGCGCGAGATCACCCGCCACGTGGACGTAACCCGACAAGGCCTCAAGACTGTCTCAGCGAGGAGGGAGTCCTCCTTGCTCTGATACGAGTAGGTAGCTTTTGTTGCTAAGATAATCAAGCAAGCCAATAAGCAAGCGGCGGGGGCGACGCCATGGATCGGAGGCAAGCTCATGTAACATACGAGAGAATGAGTGTACAAAGAAAGACAAGTGAGTGAGTTAGGAGCGAGCGGAGTGCTAAGTGCCGGTTGACCGGGCCACCCACGTGAGTCTCTCGACGTGGGGCTCGTACGCCATCCAGGGATCAACCCGGCACTGGAACGAGCGAGCTCCAGGCGGTTTCTCACACGCCGGTATTAACCGGACGTGTGGTCCCGAGGGATCAGCAACCTGGATCACTACACTAGAAACATGCAAGTGTATCAGAGTTCAACCACATCACGAGCATGCACTTCTAGAAATGTATCCTCCATTTTTGCATGTAGAACATGAACCATCACTACACTAAGGCTCTCCATAAGACTTGAGTTGGTGCTATGGCCACCACTTGACAACTTGATGATGTGACCACTACTGTGTGCCCAACACTGTGCCACAGTCTTGCACCAGAGAGCCTCAGTCCAGAGCAATCATCCGTAGTGATAACATGTGTGTGTGTGTGTGTGTGTGTGTGTGTGTGTGC
>SZWC01001822.1:94825-132900 GCA_023375785.1 Penium margaritaceum | reverse complement strand
GGAAGTGGGACTAGCGAACAAAATGCAAAGTCACAGAATGTCCATTTGAGTTCGTAGGGACTGTGTATCTGCTCCGTATTCGTTTCTAGCAAAACTATGTCTAACAGAAATGTCCTTGACGAATGTGGAGGACAGAACTAGGCAAGTAAACAACAACGGATTTGATTTTGAACTTTGTTTTAAATTATGTTTAGGAATCACGGTTACAGATTTTACACCCCCTCTGAAAACAAAATTGAATTTTTTCACAAAGACATTGGTTGTTTAACAAGTGTATACACGAATATGTACTTCCAGGAAATGAAGATATGAGAGGAGTAGTATACATAAGTTACATAGTGTATAAAAGCTGGACGATTAACCATAACTCGACAGCAGGGCCTATAGGAGTGGGAGAAACAGCAGGACCGACCTCCCCCCGCAACCGAGAGAGCGACAACAGGACAGCAGAGGGAACAGGGCAACTCAGGTCATGAAGGAAGAGGGACTCAAAGAACAGGGCGTCAGGAGACTCGACAACCCGCTGGCGCTCCGGATCCGAGAAGCGCCAGGCCTTGGACTGGGTGGAAACACCCAGAAAGGGACAGAGATGCCAATGCGGGGAGAGCTTGCCCTCGCGAAGGTCCTCCGGGAGCCAGACAGACGCGATGCTTCCCCAACCCCGAGCAAGGTGGAGGTCGCCAAGTGTGCCATACCAACGCTCGAAAGGTGTGACAGTGCAAGGGAGGGGACAATGGAGGAAACGATTCCACACCCAGGTCATGTAACACATCACCTCGAAGGCAAGAAGAGGCAGAAGACCGGACTCAGAGAGGAGGGTGCGGGCACCATCGGCGAGGGTCTGATTCCAATGTTCAGAGACCCCGTTCTGCTGGGGTGTGTAGGGAGCGGAAGTCTCCAGACACACCCCTTTGGAATCGAGGAACCGGGTGGTGGGACCGCTGACAAGACCGTTCAGTCTGGAGAAGCCAGGACTCAAGAACAAAACACACGTCGCTCTTCTGACGAAGGGTGAAAATCCAACGAAAACCAGAAGAGTCATCCGTCAAACATAGGACATAACGCCCAGAATCCCCAAGGAACTCATGGGGAAGTGGATCCATGACTTTGGCATGGACGAGATCAAGGGGGTGAGATAAAAGGGGAGCGATGCATCTTGCCCTGGGCACAGTCCAGACAGTTTGAAGGGCAAGGCGGCGGAAAAATGGAAGGGGACAAGCCAAGAGCGGGCTGAGTGCAAAGCATGCTCTGGATAACATGAGTGTGAACATGGCCAAGGCGGCGATGCAAGAGCTCGACGTAGTCAGGAGAGAGAGAGGGAGCAACATGGGCGAGCGAGGAGCCAACAGAGGAGGCAGAGGGCACAAACAGGGGGACATGGTAAAGCTTATCACACTTGACACCCTGGAGGACAACACAACCAGAGGGACGGAGAAGGACTGTACCAACACCCTTACTAGCACAGAAATCCATGCCGTGATCATCGTGAGAGGTCACCGACAGCAGGCTGAGCTCCAAGGAGGGCACGTACAGGACGTCGGGCAAGAGCAGCACACCACTCAGACCAACGAAACGGACAGCACCGACACCCGGAATGGGTAGCAACTGGCCAGATCGGGTGCGTACAAAATGAACAGGACCGGCAGGACCCAACGAGATGAAGGGGGCACGATCCGACATCATGTGATGGGTGGCTCCCGAGTCAAGAACCCACAAGCCACCAGAAACACGAACGTCGGGAAGGACACCACAAGTGGCAACAGTGCCGACAGGAGGGGACGACGAATCACAGATGACGAGACAACACGGGAGGAAAAAGGACTGCTAGTGCTCGACCCACGGAATAGACACAGGCAAAGACCCAAGGACATGACCAGGGGGTCCCCACAAAGAACAGAGTCAGACTGAAATGAGTGACCTCTGGCCAATGCAGTCACACCCTCACCTCCCTGATCGCGAAGGTGAAGACGTTGCAGAAGGGACTGCTCCAGCTGGCGCACGCCGTCAACGGATGCTGCAGGCAATGGAGTAGCAGACCCCGAGGGTGGAGGGAGCCACGGGGGGGCGAAGTAGGCTGGAGAGGGTGGCCCGGCATAGACGGGTGCCCCATACGGTGGCGGCCAGCCCCAAGGGAACGACAAAGGCGCGGAGGGAACACCAGTGGTGGAGTAGGCCTGGACGGAGGAGGAGCTGGCAGGCTTAGTCGACGTACTGGAGCGACTGGAGTCGGAGCCTGTCGAAGAAGAGGTGGCGGAGCCGTTGGAGCGTGCCCAGTGAGCACGCATAGCACGCGCAAGGCGCAGGTCATCAGGCGGTGCAGTGCATGTCCGAGCAGAATCCTCGGAGGAGCTGCATTTCCAACACACGCCATGGACACGGAGCGAGGCGGAGGTAGCAGGTTTCCCCTTGCCTCGGCCCTTGCCCCGACCACGGCAACGGCCCTGAGAGGCGAGAGCCATGGCGGTAGAGGTAGAGGAGGTCGTGGAGGAGGAGACAGCGGAGGAACTGGAGGAAGGGGTGGAGGGGGCTGTAGTGATAGCGGCAACACCAGCGACTGCAAAGCGATGGAGGCGATTGTTTTGGAGGCTGGTCCACCATGCAGCAAGGCGCTCATCGACGAAGTCCCAACGGGCGCCTACACCAGGAGGGCAACGTGGGCACACGGGCTGAGACGCAAGGCGCTGCAACTCAGCTGGTTTAATGTTGCGGAGGAGGTCAGAAAGCTCCGGAATTAACCCATTGACCATAGTGAGTACGGCAGACAGTTGCCCAGGCGCGGCTTTGTCGAGCTCATGAAGGAGCTTGAGCCCGCGGGCCCAGTACGCATCAGCCGATTCGTCTGGACGCATGAGGAGCATGTTAAACTGCATGGTGAGCGCACTCTGGGCAGCCTGGCCAGTGACAGTGGTCCGGCAAGGCAGCATGGTGTACGCACCAATGGGATCAGCCTGCCGCTGGGCAGCAGGGTCCACATTGTAAGTGCCAACATCGTCGACTAGGATTTTAGGTGCAGCGGCAATGAGGGCGCGGACAGCGCGAGTGGACTCGTCAGCAACAAGGGTAGAGGGGGGAACGGCTGGAAAGTAGAAGTCTTCCAACTCATCAAAAGGCATTTACATCACTCTCAACTTTCCTTCACTGGTCCTTTACAGGTTCTGCACACGGATGGGACAAGTATGAAGAAAGTGTTACACCCTGGGATGTCGTTGTTGGAGCATCGGCAATTTACTATATCTTTTGTGACAAGTACAGTGGGTTGATGGCCACATGCGGCCACTCACTGGATGGCAGCCATGCACCATTTCTGGGACAACGGGTGCAATGAGCATATGTCTAACGGCTTCTGCAAGGATGGCTCATTCCTCTGGATAGTAGTAGGACCTATACTTGCAGATCTCAAATGTCAGCCGTTGGCGTTTTGGTCAGGCCATGGGGAATGGAAGCACTGTCTTGTAGATCCTGATTGCTGGAAGATTTTCACAAGTTTCATGAAGAAGCCTTGAGGTACATGATGATGTTAACCACTGGTGCAAACATGGTTGTTCTACCATGCAATATCTTCATTCACTGTGTCACCTGCCTGACATGTCTGCTGGTTATTACTGTCTTGTACTTACTTTCTTGCTTCCTTCTACACTTTTCTCACGATAATGCTTCATCCAAAACATGATTCCTATTGTCTCTGATGAATGCATATCTACATCGTATGTCATGTGTTTCTCATGTCAACTGCAAAAATGCATTCTTCGATGATTGTGGTAGTAAGACTTTATCCGATATCTGTTTTACATCATTGATGAGGATCAATCCTCTGTACATGATGATTACTGCCGGAACACATAAAGGAACATGAACCATGCAGGCATTTGTTGTAAGAAACCGTGAATCCAACACAGACATATCACATAGTGATTCGTATGCCTCGTCCCACTTCATGTTTAGGGCATTCAATTAATGAAATTGTCTTCTGATTCACCCTGGTAAACTTGACAAATCAACATTATAGTGTTTCGTACTACATTTATACTTTACTTCATAGGTCTTACATACAGCATATGAATGCATATGTTTCATACTACATCACTGAATTACAATACCACTCCCATATGCACCTTACAAATGCACAGAATGTATGCCATACAACCTTGTGTATGTTACAGAACTAGCCTACCATATAGACAAACCAGCCACTGTAACCAACAAAACAAAGAACATATTACAATGCAACTGGGTAGTGGATCAACAACGGACCATTACATGAGTTGGCCATGCCATTGACATCACTAGAGTGTTGCACTACATTCCACCATCCGTACAGATTTATTGCAGTAGAAGAATGTCACACTTGTGAATGCATTGAACATATTGAAAGTAACCGGTGCATTGCAGCATTACAGAATGGAACACTACCTCTTCCTCTTCCGTCTGTCTCCATCCTCACCCTCACCATCCTCCTTCTTTCCATCCTTCTCCTCATCCTTCTTATCCCTCTTCTCCCTACCGACATCCGTCATCAACTTGTTGTATCTCTGAACATGGTTACGCTTGAGCTCCTTCAGGTGTCTCCGAGCTCTTGACGCGCCCTCCAGCCAGTCCATGAAGCGGACGAGGTTTGGCCTCACTTGTGCATCCCCTTTTTGACCCACCAATCGATAGAATGTGCTCATACCGTTGAATATGGACTTGGCCAAGGCTTCACAAACTTCTTCTACGACTTGACCAATGTGTAGCTGAAACGAGTGAGCTGCTTTCACCACTTTCTCACTAATGCTCCTTGCACAAAAAAGATGTGATGGAGAGGGAAACTTTGTGTTTGCTTCCTTGTTCCACTACAAAACCCCAGAAACTAGGCTCCCACATAAAGCCATGCATCCACGTGCTTGTGGACCACCTTTTGTCTTCAAAACGATGCCACAGACCTGCTGGTTGGTTGCCATTCAGGCCTCCTTGCTGCTGCCGCCACAACGCTGCCCCATATTGCGCAATTTTGTCCACCATCATGTCCAGATCCAAAGGCCACACAGATCCTCCTTCAAACCCATGGTAAAGGTATGCATAACAAGCACTACCCATGTTCAGCGCTTTTCCCCCATAGGCAGCGTACAAGAGGATCTTGAACGCAAGGTGTGCTGGGCAATGTGGAGGATTTTTAAACCATTGGTCAGCAGGTCCATCTTTCAGCAAGTTTTGCATCGCTTTCTCTCGCAGGCTGCATGTACAAATGAAACATAAGAAGACCAACCATCTCCTGTTTACCAGGGTATGTAAACAGAAACATGCACATTACAAAGATAGATGCACTTGACATCAACATTTGTACTACAACCCCCATACACTTTCATAACATGTTCACATGTCGTAGACACACCATTCATCATCAAAAGAGACCACTACATGTCAAATGAAAAGGCTTCATACCCGTTCAATGCGTTTACCATATCATACACCTCCTGCAATGCTTCTGGAAGATTGATGGAAGATGACCACCGAAGGGTGGGTGGCTGGTCGAATGCTGGCAGAGAGCATGTCCAGGAAGGATCATAGACAGGAATACAGTGAGATATAGATGATGAAGAAGTAGGTGGAAGTTTCCTTTTGGAGGATTTAGGGGGTGCTCCAGACCATTAGTGCTCCAGGGCTTTATTGCCTCAGTGCATTGGTACTTCAGTGCATCAGTGCTCCAGTGAATTCATGCATAAGTGCATTAGTTCTTCAGTTTGCTAGAAAACCAGTGTATTAGGGGTACATTGCATCAGTACTCAAGTGCATTGGTGCTCCAATGCATTAGTGCTCAAGTGCAGTAGTGCTCTAAGGCATTAGTGCTACACAACGTGGTACAACAAAACAAATATGTATCATCATGCAATTATATGCCACCACTGGTACACCATCATACAGCATTTGGCCACTCATGGCCCAATGCCTTGAACAGGTTCCTCATTTGGCATTGTTGGTCCAGCCCCACTCAAGCGTCGACCTGAAAAAAAAAACCGACGAACACAAGACACTACATGCATACTTACTTGAACACCACACATTTCAATACGATTTCAGTTGCACAATGGTTCACATCATGGGCACTAATCTTACAACAAAATGTTCATATGTCCATTTAAAGACAGATACCTTGCATGCGTGTGCAAACCTCATCATCCCAAGTTTCCACCATTTCTGCTTCCATTCTTGCACGGAACTTCAAAATCCCTCAAACGTCCAGATGATCCTCCCGGTCAGATTGCATCTGTTGATACGCTCGCTCCCTTTGAGTTTCCAAGCCACATCTTTTTACGGGTTTCAACTGCTACCATATCCATCTTGGAAATTTCAGGACCATCTGCTACCATATCCACCTTTTTTGGGTCCATGGTGATCCAATCGCCACAAATGATGTGGCTGAGGAACTCGATTGAACAGTGTCCAAAGTGGCATTTGTAGAGTTTTCTGAAAAACTTCTCACTTTGTAAGATCTCAAGAACTTTTTGGAGATGTCCATTATGAACCTCCAGGGTGCAGATGTACACCAGAATGTTGTTGAGGTATACAACGACAAAGTTATTGAGGTATGGGCAAAAAATGATGTTCATCGCCACCATCAATGCTGTGAGGGTGTTCTTGAGTCCAAGCCGCATGGTCATGAACTTAAAGTGCCTGGTGCCTTTTAGGATTGTGAATCTCATGATACCCGCTGGTCCTGTATCTGGTGTGGAAGGTTATCTTCTTGGGGTCCCTTTTAGGATTGTGAATCTCATGATACCCGCTGCATAGGCCAATTTTGCTGAAAATTTTGACCCCACGGAGTTGGTAAAAAAGTTCACCTGCTCGCGATCGGGGGGTAGGGGTTCTTCATGGTAATGTTGTTTAACGTCAATAGTCCATGCACATCCTCATTTTGCCTGTTTTCTTTTTTCACAAAAAGAAATGGTGTCTCGTAAGGTGACGTGGAGAGCCTTATGAACCCTTGACTTAGCATGCCATCCAATTGTTTTTTAAGCTCTGTCAGCTTGTGATGGCTCATCAGATAGGTTGCCTTCACTATCGGTCTGTTGCATGACTTTAGGTTGATTTGATGGTCGATGTTGCATTGCGGTGGTAACTCTCGGGGTAGATTGTCGGGAAAAACCCCTTCAAACTACTTGTTGGACTCCTCAAACTCTTTCAGTATGGCTGCGAACTTCTCTGGCATCAAGGCCATTTATGTCACCTCGATTGCTAAAATCTATCCCACTTCCCCTGCCTCCACCTGGACTAGCCACGCTTTGGATCCTTGCTTCAGGTACCGTTTGGCCACGTCCAGAGATATCGGTTGGCGTTTTGTGACTGCTGCAACTTCCTNAAGCTCTGTCAGCTTGTGATGGCTCATCAGATAGGCCGCCTTCACTGTCGGTCTGTTGCATGACTTTAGGTTGATTTTATGGTCGATGTTGCATTGCGGTGGTAAATCTCGGGGTAGATTGTCAGGAAAAACCCCTTCAAACTACTTGTTGGACTCCTCAAACTCTTTCAGTATGGCTGCGAACTTCTCTGGCATCAAGGCCATTTATGTCACCTCGATTGCTAAAATCTATCCCACTTCCCCTGCCTCCACCTGGACTAGCCACGCTTTGGATCCTTGCTTCAGGTACCGTTTGGCCACGTCCAGAGATATCGGTTGGCGTTTTGTGACTGCTGCAACTTCCTCTGCTGCTTCCCGTAACCACCATTGTGTTGTGGGTCGCTCAACTAGAGGCAAGTGTTGCTTCCTGCCATTAATGCTGATGTATAGTACTTTGCTGCTCCATTCAACATGAGCATTGAGCTGATACAGGAAACTCACCCAAAATGATTCTTTCGTTGCTTATTAGGCAAGTTCTCCAGACTGTTATGTCGTGCAGATCTCCAATTTGCTGCCGCAGTGGTTCACAAAGTCGACAAATCTGCAGTCATTCCTCGACAACTGCAAGTGCTGTGGGCTGCGTTAGATACCATTGCCTGGAAACAAGATGTTAGTGGTCGAGGATGAGGAGAGATAGGAGGCACGGTACATCCAACTTCGTGTGGTGCAAGATGCCACACTAGACTAAACAGATGGCTCAGTACTGAGACGACTTCACATCCAAAAGCCGTAAATCACAAGAGGGTGAGAAGAACTTCTCACCTCCTCTGATACCAATAGTTACTACCTTAAATTACTCACGGATGTGTGTGAGAGAACTATAGTGAGCAGGAGAGTGTCTCATGCCATGGATGTGGTAGGATTTGTCTTAGAATCAGATGACGCAACTAAGACAGGAGACGGGTGGGGGGAGAGAGAGTCTAAGTCGCCAATGAGCGCACACCCATACTAAGCAACAAATCAAGTGAGCATACACTGCCACCCGAGGATCGATCCCGACCTCTCGGAATTACATGAGGATGGCTTCTCACCAGTGTGGCCCCAAAGATCAGCACCCGGGATAACATGCAGCTCTCCCAAAGCACCCATAGTCAAACAACCATGATGCAAGCATTGGCAATGAGAATGTACGAGGCTTAGCATCTACCACATCATAGCAAGATAGTCAAATGCAAGCCATGCTTGTGCCAGAGGGCACTCTTGGGCAGCTTGGCAACTGCTTGAAGAGTAAAGTACCACCAGCAGAGGCGCTCTTGGGTGATGGCTCCACAGGTATGGCCATGATCTCTCAATCTGTACAAGTGTGTGGCATGGATAGTGAGATAACAGGGAATAGAGATGTGAGTGGCCAACGAATAGAAATCAACTCAAACACAAAGACCCAACATACGCCTCATTGTGATTCTCGTCATTGTACATATGTACTGGACATATTCGATGCTTCTCATTGAATTACACTTATTGCTTGTTCCAAGTTACCCATTTGTCCCAATTCCTCAAATCGTCTATTGCTTCACACCTCATCCATGTGAACCACCCACATTCCGCACGGTGTAGCACTTAGTATTAGAGAGTAGCGGCACTACAGGAGCAACTGACGCATCAACGATGAGGCAAAAACCGTGCTCGAGTCTTCAATTCATCTCCACTGTTGTGAAGTTTTTAGACCTCACGACAACAACGGTGAAGGGAACAAGCGCTCCTGGTGACAAGCAACAGTTACTGAAAAAGATTCTGGTGATGGAAGACCAACATCACGTGAACAATGACGCTCTTCAGGCAAACCAGACCGCAACAGCGGCTTCCGCAGCAAATGGCTTAGCTCCGACGACCCTGACTGCCAACACGGTGACAGACCCCTTGGGCTCAGCGGACCATCCGCCACCATCGTTGTCCACCAAGACAACACTTGGCGCGATGGGAGGTACTGGACGTCAGGCTCACATTAACAAAGAACTGTACCAGAATTCTTCGGGACTCAAGAGCCTCAACGCCCACCTTCTCCAGCAGCTCAACACGGTGATGGAAGAGTCAGGGAAAGCAATGCTCACCGAGAAAAATCTTCAACTCTAAAATGAACCTAAAATTCGACCAGAGCTTCCCAAACCGTTCGATTCTGTGAACTTTTATAGACCAAAGGATGTGGCTGACGAGTTTAGAGATGTACTTCACCGCTCTTAGGGTCAACATCGATAAAAATAAAGTTGACCTTGTGGCTTTGCTATTGCATGGCACTACTTTGAGTTGGTGGTCTGATCTAAAGGCCATCCAACAGCAACAAGAACAGGCATAACCCAACTGGTAGATTCTTTTGACTTGGTGAACGCCTAGCCTCTTTTGAGTGATCGATTTGAGTTTACTTTTTGACGGTAAAAATGGTCACGATACTCGTTGATGTATTTGTTTACATGTTCTTCATTGGGGTCCCCATTTGCGTGGTCCTCCTTGAGTGCATCCTCCATCACATGTAAGTCATCCACGTACACATTGGTATGCTCACCGAGCACTTTTTTGGCTTCTGTGTGCTTCTCAGTTTTGCCCACTTTAGTGAGGGTTGCCTTTGGTGACACAGCTACCATTTTCTTTGTTCCTGTGTTTGCGACAATTGTTCCCAAAATCTGGAGTCTGCCAAGGGAGTCTGGTGAGACCGTCACCACCTTTCCCTTGCCATTATTGTATGGTCCGGCACTTGCCATACCAATGTGCATGCAACTATTCCTTCAAAATCCTTCGTGAGGGGTTTTCTTACAATCTCCAAGAGGTATGGCCCCTCTTTGTGTCTATTTTTGCTCTCACAATCGGTGATGCAACTAGAAAAGTACTTCTTCTTTTTTTTTCCTGCTGTGGACACACCACCACAAGGGAAAAAAAAAACGGGGGTGTGACCATATACCCATCGATTTCCTGATAGATCCCCCATATCCATGTATCGCTCTTTAACAACCCCATACCCAACTGATTTGAACTTTAACACTGAAACATCCACCGGTCGAAGAAAAACAACGACGTATAAAAAAAAAAGCGTGCGAACACCATGTCGTCGCTGCATGAAATGCAGCTTCGGATTGATGACGTCATCACGCCCCTTGAACAATCACAAACCCCACGTTTGAGGTGTTTGTGATTGTTCGAGGGAGGGGTTTGCGTGGGGTTTGCGTGAGGGGTCCAAGACACCCCATGCGTTGAAAGGGAATCTGCTGGGCCCCGCTACCGCGGGGCCCAGCAGATGCCCGTGTAAAACATAGAAAACCCTAAATTGTAATAGGGGGTTTGCGCGTCGAAAAAGAAAATCGAACAAAATGGGACATCGCTCGATCGTGATCTCGCAAGGGATCGAGGGTCGTGATCGAGCGACGGTCACATGACCCTCCTCGCCATGCTCGATCAGCGGCGCATGTCGCTGATTGCGCATGGCGAGGGAGCCGGATACGTCGTTCTTATACTTTGAAGTGCTGGATATGGGGGACGTAAAATTCCGCTCTTGGATATGGGAGGGTCTGCCCTTCGGGAATGTGGATATGCGGGCTATTTCACCCCAAAAAAAAACCACCTTCCCTAGGCTGCCACGTCGGCACAGTCACATGGTAGAATGAACTATGTTTCTACGCTGCCACAAGCAACACAAACACATGGATTTGAAGCTAACTTCCCAAGAAATAATTCACGGTACTATGTACCCCAAGAACCTAGGAAAACAGAAGTTAGGAAACATAGAAAAAGAAGAATAAAAAATTGAGAACTGGTCAATGAGTAAAGAGGAGAGAAGCAGAGCAAATTTGTTCTAGAGTTTACGACTCCAAGTACTTATCCCTCCCTTCTCTTTTCTTCTCTTTGCCTTCCAGCCTTCCTTTACCTACTCTTGAATTCTCTTAACTCCTCTAACGCCTCTTTGATGGTGTCTCTCTTGAACCTACGGCAATATGGATGGCCTTAGAAAACTCTTCCCACTGGTTCCTTACTTGGTCTTGATGTCCCCTTAGCGTCCTAGGGACCGGATCTTTCNAGGGAGTCTGGTGAGACCGTCACCACCTTTCCCTTGCCATTATTGTATGGTCCGGCACTTGCCATACCAATGTGCATGCAACTATTCCTTCAAAATCCTTCGTGAGGGGTTTTCTTACAATCTCCAAGAGGTATGGCCCCTCTTTGTGTCTATTTTTTCTCTCACAATCGGTGATGCAACTAGAAAAGTACTTCTTCTTTTTTTTTCCTGCTGTGGACACACCACCACAAGGGAAAAAAAATGGGGGTGTGACCATATACCCATCGATTTCCTGATAGATCCCCCATATCCATGTATCGCTCTTTAACAACCCCATACCCAACTGATTTGAACTTTAACACTGAAACATCCACCGGTCGAAGAAAAACAACGACGTATCCAAAAAAAAGCGCGCGAACACCATGTCGTCGCTGCATGAAATGCAGCTTCGGATTCATGACGTCATCACGCCCCTTGAACAATCACAAACCCCACGTTTGAGGTGTTTGTGATTGTTTGAGGGAGGGGTTTGCGTGGGGTTTGCGTGAGGGGTCCAAGACACCCCATGCGTTGAAAGGGAATCTGCTGGGCCCCGCTACCGCGGGGCCCAGCAGATGCCCGCGTAAAACATAGAAAACCCTAAATTGTAATAGGGGGTTTGCGCGTCGAAAAAGAAAATCGAACAAAATGGGACATCGCTCGATCGTGATCTCGCAAGGGATCGAGGGTCGTGATCGAGCGACGGTCACATGACCCTCCTCGCCATGCTCGATCAGCGGCGCATGTCGCTGATTGCGCATGGCGAGGGAGCCGGATACGTCGTTCTTATATTTTAAAGTGCTGGATATGGGGGACGTAAAATTCCGCTCTTGGATATGGGAGGGTCTGCCCTTCGGGAATGTGGATATGCAGGCTATTTCGCCCCAAAAAAAAACCACCTTCCCTAGGCTGCCACGTCGGCACAGTCACATGGTAGAATGAACTATGTTTCTACGCTGCCACAAGCAACACAAACACATGGATTTGAAGCTAACTTCCCGAGAAATAATTCACGGTACTATGTACCCCAAGAACCTAGGAAAACAGAAGTTAGGAAACATAGAAAAAGAAGAATAAAAAATTGAGAACTGGTCAATGAGTCAAGAGGAGAGAAGCAGAGCAAATTTTTTATAGAGTTTACGACTCCAAGTACTTATCCCTCCCTTCTCTTTTCTTCTCTTTGCCTTCCAGCCTTCCTTTACCTACTCTTGAATTCTCTTAACTCCTCTAACGCCTCTTTGATGGTGTCTCTCTTGAACCTACGGCAATATGGATGGCCTTAGAAAACTCTTCCCACTGGTTCCTTACTTGGTCTTGATGTCCCCTTAGCGTCCTAGGGACCGGATCTTTCCATACATGTCAGGTTGATGCACAGCTTCGGGCTGATCTCTCCTTATTAGGTCCTTCAGGGGACACTGCCTATTAATTTACTGTGGATTGAGCACTGGCAGTCCATTCCATTGCCTCACTTTCTTACTTCATTTGGCCAGTCCCCATCCCCTGTCTTTGGCATTGGAGGTGTCTCTCATGCTCTCCCGTCTGCTTGTTCCTTCTCCTTTCTAGCTCATTCACTCTGGCAACATGCACCACATGACATTATGCCGTTTAACCTTTGTTCCCCTTGGTCCTGTTGGTTCATTTTTGCTTTTTTGGCACTGGCTCCAGTCAGTTGCTATCCATGCAGGGTTTTGGTGTTGTGCGCTTTGTTGGGCAACAGGGGACCTGTTTCTGGCAGATGTGCTATATGCGCTTAAACTTCAGGTCAGCCTACTGTCTGTTACCACCCTTGATGACCAGGGCATAGAATTTGATTCCAGCTATGGTGTTGGCACTGTCCTGTTGCAGTCCTCTGGTCATGTTATGCTCTACAGTCTGTTACAATTGTTGGTTTTGTGTCCCTGTGTTTCTCCCCTTGCCTTCTGCTACCTCTTCCCTGGTCCATGTTGTACCGTCCTTGTCCCCTGAGTACACCCGTCTTCTCTCATCTCTGTCAATTCATACAGCCTCCATCATCAGCCTCCTACGTCTGCACAAGCACATGGTCTTGATGCAGCCTCCTTTGCACACCCTTGCACGTCCAATTGCCTTTGTCGCACTCAAGGCAAGGTGCATTATTCTTCCCTTTCCACCTCCGATCATGTCACCTCCCATCTCCTTGATCTTTTTCATGCTGATTTCATGGGTCCTCTTCCTCATGAGTTTCTTGGTTGTTTTGGTCATTATGTTCTCTGCCTTCCTGATGACTTCTCTCGTTTTTGCTGGATCTTTGCCTTGCATAACAAAAGTGGTGTCACTGATGTGCTTGATGAGTGGTTCCCTCAGGTCAAGTGTGCTTGTAGACAAAAACTCTGTGTGTTTTTCTCAGTCCATGGTAGTGAATTTTCTGGCCATTTCTTGTGATTTCTTGTTTTCTCACCCCTCACGGGGTGCATATGGAGTCGTCCTCTCCATTTACACCACAACAAAGTGATGTGAATTTCGGAACTGTACCCTTGCCGATGATTTCTGGACCTTCATTTCTATGTCCGGGCTCTCCCTACTATTTGTGTTTCAGGCTATATCGTACATGACATGGGTGTGGAACTGTATTCAACATGGTCCAATCCTTTGTGATACTCCGTAAGAGCGCTAGACTGGCCGATGTGCTGATTTCTGGCTAGCCCATGTGCGGGGCTGTGTTGCAGCCATCTGGCTTCTCAATGACCTCCACGGCGGTAAGTTGTCCAGTTGAGGTTGCTTTTCTTCTCTCTCGGTGAGTCTGTCCTGTTGAAGGCCTGTCGTTTCTGGAATCCTTCTCATTATTGTGTCATCAAGTCTCACAATGGTTCTTCTTCTTTGATGTATCTTTGAGCGTGATCTTGATCGTCTTGCCTCTGTTGGCACCCTTGCACCTCTATATTGTTTGGGAGGGGGGTCAGCTATCCCTCGGCCGTTCCTGTTGCATAACAGAATCAAGGAAACGGTGTCTTGTCCCTTGATGGTGACAGTGTGCCCACCCTAACCTGACCTTCCACGGACTTCATCTTGTTGGCTCCTTCCTCTCCATCTGTTTCTTCGTCTCATCTACCAACCAGTCTCCTGTACCCTTTTTTTCCCTTCTTGTTATTTTTTTTGCTGACTAGTCTTCCGTTTCCTTTTCAGACCCTCCTGTCAGTGCCTCTTCTCCTGTTGCGCCAGTAGCTTCCCATTCTCCTGTTGCTGCTATCCAGTCACTGGCCCCTGTTAATCCCAGCGTACCATCCCTGGAGCCATACACTCGTGGAGGCTAGCTCCGTATCATTCCTTCCCACAGTGGGATTGTATCTTGCGATCCAGGGCTACGTGCCTTGGGTCTTACCACCACCACACTAGATGGTCTTAGCATAGTTGTCATACATCCTGGACAATCATTTCTGCTTTCCTGTATCTGAGGGGTTTTGCAATGCCAATAACACCTTTGTGGCTGGCTATGTTGCTGCATGCTTTGCTACTAGTGGCATTTCTCCCTTGGGACCAGTGTCCACAACTGTTCGTGAGACTCGTGATGCCATTGAATCCACCTTCTGGGAGACGTCAATGGAGGAGGAGCTTGATTCTCTTCACGAGCATTGGTTCTATGAACGGTCCACTTGCCACCTGATCATAAAGCCGTCTCTGTGCATTGGGTCTTCTGGTGCAAGCTGAATCTTGATGGCGTTGATCGTTTCAAATTTTAACTTACCGCCAAGCAATTCTCGTACATCCCTAGCGCAAAATATGATCAGACCTTTGCTTCCATCTGGCGCTACACCACTGCGTGTACTCTTCTCAGCTTGGTGGCATAACATGACTGAGAGCTCAAGCAGATGGATGTGAAGAATGCCTTCCTTCACCGATGGGACCAATAAGATCTAGCGGCTTTGGAAGGCATTGTATGTACTAAAGCCTTTTCTTCACTACTGGAACATGGAGATAAAATTTTCCTTTAAGAAGGAGGGGAACCACCATAGTGTGGCCAATCCTCCGTAGTTCCTCATTCCTGCTTCCCCTCCCCTTTTTGTCATCTTTGTCTACCTCGATGACCTTCTCATTGCCTCCATGATTCCTTCAGCTGTTCAGTCTATGAATTCCGAGTTAGTCTACAAGATGAAGGACCTTGTTCTCGCTTGATTGTTCCTTGGCATGGAACTGGAGTGGGAGCTTTCTGACAGCACATTGCACATGCATCAGGAAAGCTACATCCGCAATCTTGGTGAGTGCTCTGCTCCATTGCTCACCAGGATTCCACCTGCCTCTACACCTATGACCCCATTTGGCCTAAAAACTCTGAAAACACCTGATGTGTCCCAGCTTGGGGGGGCCGGGGGGGACGATGTCATGGAATATCTTCAAGGTACTGGATCTTTGATGTACCTCACTACAATAACACGCATAGAAGTTGCATCGTCATAAACTACTTGGCCAAGTTCTCTCAGTGTCCACATTAGCGTCGTCTTGAGGCTTCACTTTTTGTTGCGCGGTACGCTCTCAATACAATACATGTCGGGCTTTTCTACAAAGTGTATTCCAACATAGTTATCAACGGCTACACCGAAAGCAACTGGGTGCATGAAAATGACACTCTAAGTCGGCCGGGGTACATTTTCTTGGCAACTACGGTGAAAAACCAAATACATTGCGCTCGGCTCAGGTACATATGAAAATGTTTTGTTGTGCTCCCTGTTGCAGCATTTCCATGTGTCTATTTGCTACATCACTCTCTGTTGCGACAACCAAAGCACCAAATCCATTGCTGAAAATCATGGCATGCATATCACACACACACACCAAGCATATCGATGTGGAGCATCACTTCATTTGCAAATACATTACTGCTAGTGTCATGAAAGTTTCCGGGTGGACACACGTTCTCAGCGGGCTCGTTTTCTGACCAAGACCCTCAGCTCTGGCTCTTTCAAGTTTGTTTCTGATGCAGTTGGTCCAACATGCGCACCATCTACACCTGAATGAGTTTGAATGTTGTTGCCTTCTAAAAACTCTGCACTATACATCTCTGCTACTCCATGTGCATGCCATGTTGTCTCTTGTGGCCTGTGTTGTTGCTTGATTTGTTGCGGGCAAGTGGGGGTGCTAGTATTGGTATTCAAGTTGAATTACCAATACGTTGATCGCTGTTGACTGGTCTCCACAGATATGCATCTATATAGGAGAGTGAATCAAGATGGCTACCATGCAAACAAAGTGGCCCTTTGAGGAAACGGCACATTCAAGTCTTTCGAGGGCCTCGCTGGCTCCAATCCTGTTGCCTATGCTACTTGGATAACATTAGGCTTGTGCCGATGGGCCAGTAAGACGCTCTTTGAAACCTCTAACATGGAATACAGTTGCAGATAGCTCACCGTGGTGTCATGTCCAAAAACACCTCAGGATAAATGAACACCCTAACATGAATATTGGTCATGGATCGCTTTGGTGAATTTCCACTTGCTGATCCTACAGGAGTTATGCTGCTGGATTTTCTTGTCAGCAGCCATTCACAGAATGTTTTGCAAGTTCTAGCTCGCCCCCAGGTTTGGCGGTGATCACACCTCCTGCCTGGTGCAGGAGTTGGGTCTCGCTTCACTGTGCAACCAAGTCCTCGCTCATCCCAGCACCTCGTCAATTGGCATCTCTCACACCCTTGCTCCCTTCCCTTGCTCTCTATCCCTTGCACATTTCCACCAACTACAGAGGGCACTCCAGGCGAGCAACTTGTGTGCTGCTGCACCCCTGCACTCATCTCAGAGCTCAAGAACTCAAGCGACACAAGCTACACATGATCACTGGTGGTGGCCAAGGACATGGAAAGATGAAATCACATGATGGTCTCTCTATAGACAAGACACATAACTTGCTGGCTCACCTATTGCAATGGCTTCAGACTAGACACAAGAGATTAGAGTGCATGCTTGATACGCTTGAGGCTGATGTGGCACTGTGTTTTCTTGCATGATTGCGTGTTGTTTGAGAAGCAAGTGGGTTAGCAACCCTAGAGGCCATTATGTCTAGCTGTTCAGTCAGCAGCACGAGTACCTGCCATCAGATTAAATGCCGTGTTGGTCAGGCTCTACCTCGTGGGTTGTGTTGAGGCCCTACACAAGGCCTCATTGCGTGGTTGGCCTCGTCAACTACGTTGCTCCATAACCACCCTCACTTATTCTTGTGTGGCCCGTGCCAAAGATTGCATCTTCCTATTCATGGTGTCATGTCGTCTCCGTGTCTTTGTTCCACCATCTCAGTTGTGCTTTGTGCTGATGTTGATCTAGGACATGCAGGCCCATACTAGACAACAAACAAGATCTGGTCGTGAGCGAGATAATGGCAGCCACAAAATTTGGCTAAGTCTGGAACGTGCAGATTAATTGACATTGAGCGGGTACAATGAGCCCTACTAAGAGCTTATGTCCTGAGAACTGGCGGCTAGCCTACCAGGCCCTTTCATCCCCATCACACCAAAAGGTATGAATAGGGAATACACATGTCACATACGCCATCAAACCACAGAATGGAGGTTTCCCAAGGCACGGAAGCAGAAAACTGTGTGCTTGGATCTCGACCGAAAAGAAAACATATCTTATGCCCAAAACACAGCCAGAATCTACGGCAACAAACTAGCATCACCGGCAAGTCAAGCTAAGAAATTTTAGGCCTTCCAAGAGGTTGGAACATGTAACCAGGCGCTCAGGTCTTGGCCACATGTAAACTACATATGTAAACTACAAAATGTCAACAAAGGCTCAATAAATTGGTATTGGGTCTCCCGAGGTACTGGTAATAACCACTGTGTACCCCGGTTGTGACCACCGGGAGAGTGCACAATCTTTCAGAGACAATATGCGGCAGATCATTACGGGGTTTCCCGAAGCATTGGCACAAACCACCAAGTGTCCGGGTCTCGACAACAGAGAAAAATATATCAGACATGCAAGGGTGAACGAGGAGGGTAGAATGCACCATACATGTCACATAGGATTAATGTAGCTACTGGAGAACCATAGCTCTCGCTACTCAAGGCAATATGAAAATCAGATAATTTAAAGCCCAAACACAAAAACTACCCCTGGGCTGCAAGAGCTGTCAACAAGGCACCAGCTGGGAAGATACAGACACTCCCCCTCAGTGAGAGAATCCTAGGAACATGAACCCTAACAATGCTGTGCCTGGATAATGGTGCCCCCCCTCCCTGCAGAAGGCTACAAAACTGTCACCTTTAGAGAACAGTACATCTTCTCCTGGCTTAAGCAATCCTGGGAGGAAAAACCAATGAACGGCTTCTTCAAGACATTCGGGGAGGGAGTTTCATCCCCCCCCCCCCCCCCCCCCCCCCCCCCCCCCNAGAGTGAACATACAAGATGCGACACTGATGTCCGTGATGTACACAAGTGGTGCAAGGCATTCGACACAAAATACGATGGCCGAGGAGTACGACACCAATCACATCCTAAAGATGCCAACATTTTAGTTTTATATAGCAACAGGACATTCAGGTTCGACTGTACTAAAATCGTTCAAACGTCAATGAGCAGGTGGGTTCCGCTGTATACTAAACTTATGTTTTCTACCAAAGAAATGCAAGTCATCCTGCTCAATAGTCCATATAGCATTTGTCACTCACTTCTCTGATAGGTGACTAAACGGTAACGAGGTACATGATTCGAAATGCTTAAGTTTCTGTTTTTATCGGGAATGAAAAACACAAGATCAACGATTTCCAATAACCAACGATGGCCTTTCTATTTTCAAACAGTTTAGAGACCAAGCGAGGCATCTCGAGGCGGAGATGAACGGTCAGATGTTTACATCAAGGCGGATCGGTAGACGAAGACCTTCTACTTCATGCAAAACATGAACAGTCTTCTTTCAGAAACCGAACAGTGCCCAGACATGTCTCGATCGGAAAGATGCGACCGGCGGATACCAGCCAGGTGCGAGAAAAAACGTCAAACAGGTTGTCCCAAGGGACAACCAACATCACAGACTATTATGCCCTTTCGTCAGTGCAATCCTTCGCTGTCAATTTCTCAGCTACTTCTAGTTATGGCACATACTAGGTCATTTATGCTTCAGTGGCCGGACAACTTGTGTTGTGCCTGAAGTGACCTTTTTTCTTTTTGTTTCACACAAAATTCATTTCTCGTGAAACAAGATAATCTATCTAAAATAATCCACGAAAATTGGATGTACTTGTGAATTTCAGGGAAACTTCACCATCCAATCTTTACTCTTAGCTTGGTATTCTTGCACTTCAAGAAACTTCTAGGTAAATGCATCAAGGGGAAGTGGAAACTCCTGGGTTTTTTCCCTTGTATGCGAGAATGGTATGTTCACACATTTAGGGGTGCATGGATTTGGGGTTATTGGGACTAAATGGCCTGCTGTTAGTCCCCTCCCTCGACGATCAGCATGTGGACTTCTCTGCTAGTCGTGGTGTTGACACTGTGCGTGTGCGTCCCTCTGATCACATTGTTCTTATTGGCATCAAGTGTGAAAGATTGTACTGCGTGCCCCTCTTCACTTTGCATTCCTCCTCGGTTGGTGCTGCACTTGTCCATGTGGCCCCCTCGCTCTCTCTTGACCTTGTCCACCTGTTACATCGTCGTCTCATGCATGTGCACACCGATGCCATTTCCAGCATGCTTTGCCTTCAACCTGCTCTAAGGCTGCCACCTTCTACTTTCCCTGCTCCCTGTCCCACTGATTGCCTTGACTGTGCTAAGGGTAAGATGCATCGGTCTCCTTTTTCTGATTCTGAATCCCAGTCCGGTCATCCTCTTGACCGTGTGCATGTTGATGTCATGGGCCCCTTGCCCCATGATCTTCTTAGTGACGTCGGTCATTATGTTTTATGCCTCACAAATGAGTTTTTCTGCTTTTGCTGGGTCTTTGCTCTTCGACAGAATAGTGATGTTTGTCACACTATTAAAACTTGGCTTGCACAAGCAGAGCGCGCTTGTTAGCGCTCCTTCCATATCTTTCGTAGTGATCAAGGCGGTGAACTTCTTGGTCCTAGTGCTCGCTTCCTTACGCCCAAAGGGGTGTGTCTCAAGACCTCCACTCCTTACACACCCCAGCATAATTGTATCTCGGAACGCAGGAACCATACCCTCCCAGACGGTATCTGGACGCCCCCACTCTTTCCCTTTGAGGCTTTGACTTGGGTGTGGAATTGGGTGCTTTGACTTGGGTGTGGAATTGGGTTCCTCATGGGCCACTTCCCCGTTTGGTCACCCCCGATGAACGTTGGTGTAGCACTCGCGCTAATCTTTGGCTTGCCTGCGTCTGGGGCTCTATTGCCTTTGTCTGGCTTACTGATAACCTACGCGACGGCAAGTTATTCCTCCGCGGACGCCTGTGTCCATTCTTGGACGTCTTGTCTCAGTCCAAAGCGTGGCAGTTTTGGGACCCTGTCCGCCACCGTGTCATTGGATCTCGTGACGCATTGTTCTTTGTGTCTCTATTCCTATGTGACCTTGGTCATCTTTTATTGGATGCATCCCTTCTTCCGCCCTCTCAGCTCATGGGGAAAGTCGTTCGGTCCCTCTTGCTGTCTCTCCTACTGCAACCACTCCTTCTCCACTTTCCTCGCTCCTGTGGTCAGGCGTGCCGCCTACCCTTGTCTCGCCTACACCCTTGTCGTCAGGCTTGTTCACCATGCCGCCCTCTCTGGACATGTCCTCATCCTCGTCCGCCCCTGCATCTGTCCCACTGACTGCCTCCTATCCGTTGGCACATCCTATCGTCCCTGACCTGTCACCAAACTCCCCTGTGTCTGTCAAGATCACTTACCCTATGTCTGTCAAGACCACTCTCCCGGCACCAGTTTCACCCTTCGTTCACAGTGGACGTCTTTGTGTGCTCCCTCAGTGTACCTCTAACTTTTCTGTCCCGATCGACCGCCCATCCCGGTCCCAGGCAGCAAAGGTTGCCTACGTACTGACAGGCATGGATGCACTGGGCCTTGCCACTAGGGTTGTCAACCCTACTTCCGCCCTCGACCAAGCGTTGCTCATTTACATGCACGCTCGTGCAATCGCTGCTACTTCTTCCACCATCGTTGCTCAGTGCAATGTAGCCACAAACTCTACATCTCTTCCGCAAGAGCCCACCACAGCTCGTCAAGCACGTATGGCTCGTGATGCCCAGTAGTAGGAAGCCGCAATGCGCAATAAGCTAAAGGCCCTCGAAGACCATGTTATGTACGAGCTGGTCGACTTGCCTCTAGGGCGCAAGGCCATTGATGCACGCTGGGTATTCAGGCGTAGGTGCAAACCCAATGGGACCCTTGACAAGTACAAAGCTTGGCTCACGGCAAAGGGATTCACTCAAGTCCCAGGTGTGGACTTCGATGAGACATTCGTGCTAGTTGGCCGCTACACCACAGCTCGTGCCCTGTTAAGCCTTGTTGCTCAGCACGCTTGGGAGCTTGAGCAGATGGACGTCAACAACGCCTTCCTTCATGGCCAATTGGACAAGGAGATCTACATGGTCCAGCCCCCTGGGTTATTTGTTGGGATCAACAGGGTCTGGCAAGTGCGAAAGACATTGTACGGCCAGAAGCAGTCACCTCCGTGTTGGAACTAAGAAATTGCGTCCACGGCTGAGAAGGGCGGCTATCAACAAAGTACAGTCTATCCCTCCCTCTTTGTCACTCCTTTGTCAGCTCCCTTTGTCGTTGTTCTCATGTACGTTGATGATTGCTGATTGCGTCACCCAATCACAAGGCCGTGAAGGCAGTCAAGTCACTCCTTCAGTCAACCTACAAGATGAAGGACCAATGACAAGCTCCTGTCTTCGTGGGCATGGAGCTGGAGCGAGACTGCCCTCACCGTGTCCTCCACGTTCATCAGGCTCCCTACGACCGCCATCTTGGGGAGCATTTTGGTTCCCTCCTCGAGACAATTCCCACTGCGTCCACGCCCATGACCCCAGGTGGACAACGGTTGCTGAAGACACTGGATGTGTCAAAGCTGGGGGAGGCAATTCATGTCACACACTATTTTCGCGTGATTGGCTCTCTCATGTATCTGGCCACGACAAATGTCGTGGGCGTCGCCTATGCCGTGAACTTCCTGGCACAGCTCTCCCATTGTCCACGAGCACGACCCTTCAGAGCTCCGCTATGTGTGGTCACATATGCCCTCTTGACTGCCCGTACTGGTCGATGCTATCATGCACATCCATCAGTTGTTGTTGATGGGTTCATGGAAAGTGACTAGGCACATGACGCTGATTCATGCAGTCGCACTGGTTACATCTTCCTGGTGGGGGGGAACAGCTATGTATTGGAAGAGCGGTAAACACGGTTGAGCTATGCGTAGCTCGAGCGAGGCTGAGTACATTGCACCAAGTGTTGGTATGCGTGAGAGCATTTGGTTATGTCGTCTCTCATAGTAGTTACGCATCCACATTCGCTGCATCACTCTTCGCTATGACAGTCAAAGCACTAAGGCCATTACTAAGCATGACAGCATGCACCACACTCGCACTTAGCACATCAATGTTGAGCATCATTTTGTTCGTGAGAGAGTGGCGTGCACCACTCTCGCACTGAAATCAACGTCATGCGCCTAGTCACTTTGATGGCTACATGAAAAGTGATGAGAAACCTCATGTTTTCACCGGAACGTGAGCAAGCGAGCACTGAGCTTGCTCTAGCTCGGCTCTCGATCCGCATTAAATGCGAGGTTGACTCTGTTCCCTGTTTTGTTTGTCGCCCTCACTTAGACATTAGAGTATTCACCATGGGTGCCAACTCGGGTGTGACTAATCCTAGCACAAAGTCAGCACACAACAGGATAGTCTGAGCAGTTCTGACATTGTGAATCCCATGGCCCACAGCCACGTCTCAGCGACGGCAAACGCGCGGACTGCAACATCTCTCCTTTATCAATCACCTGCATCAGTGATGTGTAGGATATAAAACAAGGCTAGAGGTCACCACGTGCTTGTGACACATGAACCAACACTCCCCCATGACCCACAACCGACACACACTGCACCCACACATGAGCATCACAAGATGTAACTAAAATGACACAATACACATGCACGGACTGAAAAATACACATATGCAGAGGGGCTCAACCGGGCACGTCACGAGCACACAACAAGCCATCAGCATGGACTACAACCTGGAAGACGTTGCTGCTGAGCGCTTTTGTGAGAAGGTCAGCTCTCTGTAATCGCGTATTAGTCACTTTCCATGTAGTCATCACTGAGTTGAGCGAGAGCGATGAAACGAGCAAGGAAATCAATGCTGAAATCTACTGTTGCTCGCTTTCACCGCTCTCGCTCACCAGGCTGTAGGCAGCGGCAAGAGGCTGCCTTAAGCTCTCGCACACACTAGGCTAGGAGGGGGAAACATCCATGGCCAGAGTGGGGCGAGAGAGGTGGGAGAGCTTGGTTGAAAGGTCGCGTAAGAACAACAAAACTGAGAGTCACGGGCAAGCGAGGTCTTAGCCGCGGTTGACCGGGCCCCCCATTCGAGTGACTCGAAGTGGGGCTCAGCCGCCACCCCGGGGTCGAACCTGACCGGTCGGCAAGAGGCCGCCGCGATTTCTCACACCTCAGAGCGGCTGAGTGTGTGGCCCCGCAGGATCAACAACCCGGGCAAGAACCAAACTACTAGCATAGCATGCATGGACACAATTCCATGAACCACATCGACCAAGAGCGTATGTGGGCATGCATCTCTCAAGTAATATCTCACATTTCAGCCACCGAGTGGCTCATAACCAAACACTGAGAATTGCATGGTTCCACCAAAAAGGGCTTGACCATGGCTGGGGTCTCGTCTGCTTTGCACCCGACCAGCCTTGCTTGACCATGGTTTCAACGATGCTCAGTCAATTGGAAACAATTTTTAGGGCATGCAGGCCCATGCAAAAACGGACATGAGCTCTGTGTGTGAGTGCGATGCAAGACGACAAGAATTTGGCTAAGTCTGGAACGCTGAATATAAAGAACAAGGAGGAATTACAAATGAGCCCCTAACGGGCTTAAGTAGGGGCGCCGGCAGCTAGCCGCACTGGGCCCCGTCACCCCCGCTGAGCCCAAACGGGTCAGCAGGGAGAACACACTGCGTACAATACGATAACAATAACGGTGGTCTCCTCGAGGCACCGGAACAGCTCTCCGAGTACCCGGGTCTCGACCACCGAAAATAGGAACAGTGTCAGAAAATCTCAGAATCAGCGTCCAGACATCACACACGGCTTTCCGAACATCGGAAGCTCCACAACAGCCATCGGGTCTCCTCGTCGCACCGATGTAGTCCACCGGGTGCGCGGGTCTCAACCCACCGAGAAAACTCTCCTAGCTCCCGACAAGCCCACAGGGCTACCGGAACGCATCGACCCCGTCTCGCCGGTGCTATTGTAGGTGCTGGAGAAGTCTCGGTGCAGTCCGGAGGCCCGTCGTGTCGTCACGCCCTCCTCCGCCATATACCCCGAATGTGGGTATATCGGTAAACTAGCAATGCCGGTCGTGACGGGTGGAAGCCACACAAACCAACACTCCCCCTGGCTGACATAGCCGTCCACGCCAGAACGAAGGAACGAAGGCATGGAACAACAATGTATGACAAGCCATAACATGCATGAGTCAACTCACACAGACATACACACACACACACTCATCTGCTATCCATCTAGGGTCTCCCTGGACACTGGCACAGCCCACCAAGTGTCTGGGTCTCGACCATGAGAGGAGTGATGCACACTCACACATACACATGTCATGCACATGTCAGAGGACAAGATGGTCTCCTCGTGACACTGGCGGTACCAGGGCCCGGATCTCGACCGCTACAAGCAATCCAACACAATTGTATCATCATCCAAACACAGGAACAAGGGAGGATCTCCTCGTAACACGAGTGCAACGCACCACGTGTCCGGGTCTCGACCAACAGCTCGCATGCACAATCCACACACAGTATAGCCACACACTAAGGCACACGATCACATGGTCTCCTCGTGACACTAGTACAATGCTCCAAGTGTCCAGGTCTCGACCAACAGTGTGCTACCATCTATCCGCAGCTGTGCAGGCACGTAGCGTGAGGCACATGCAGGATGCTGTAGTTGCTCACAACAGAGCATGGACCTCACCATGCATCTCCCATGGCGTCGCGTCAGGTCAAGGTCCACACAACACTCCCCCTGGGCAGATGAACCTGGCAGCGATGTCCTCGATGGAGATGTTGATTTCATAGCTCAACAGACCCTAGGCGATGAGTCATGTGGTGTATCCATCATGTAGAGATAGCTCCCCCTGTCACCTGCGAGTCGACTCCCTCCCTCAAAGACGAAGTGGTGTCTCCGGCTACAACTCCTCACGTGAATCTGCATCACCTGGGGTATACCAGTCCTCGCGTGACTGCCAAGGGTCCCAACTCACAGTTTGACCTGCCTCCGCACTGTCGCGATGCATCTGTGTACGCCGAAGGAACAGGAATGGNCCTAGGCGATGAGTCATGTGGTGTATCCATCATGTAGAGATAGCTCCCCCTGTCACCTGCGAGTCGACTCCCTCCCTCAAAGACGAAGTGGTGTCTCCGGCTACAACTCCTCACGTGAATCTGCATCACCTGGGGTATACCAGTCCTCGCGTGACTGCCAAGGGTCCCAACTCACAGTTTGACCTGCCTCCGCACTGTCGCGATGCATCTGTGTACGCCGAAGGAACAGGAATGGGCGAGCAGTATGCGTGCGTGGATGAAGTGGCGGAGCTGGCCTCCGATACGAGATAGCACACCCTGAGACACAAGGGTGTACTGCCAGAAGAGGAGAGCTGGAGTGATGAACCGGATCACCATTCATGGATGAAGATGAAGATGGGGCAAGTGAGTCGGGTGGATGAAGGTGCGTGATGGCAGCAGAAGAGGAAGGAAGAGCGATGATGGGGTTGACAGGAGCCAGGATGGCGAAAGCCGAAGACACGATCACCTCTCCTATGACAGTGTCTCCAACAGACGTCATACTCGGAGCTCGTACAAGATCCTCCCCGGGTATAGGTGTGCTAGATGCTGCAGGCGGAAGGCTTGTGCCGGTATCAGTGATGCTGCCCTCCTTTGAGAATCGCTCATGCGCTGCCATCATCTCCCGCAATAGCATGACTACATGCTCCTACAGATCAGCATAATCTGCCTCGGACATGTCGAGGTGGCCCATGTCGACCTGGTGTAGAATAAACTCTGCCTCACTGGATGCTGCACATGCACAGTGCACAACTCGTGAGTACAGCGCCATCTGCATCTCTGCTACTGAAGACGATGGAAATGGTCCTGCTGCATCTTCCTGGGGGTCAACCAAGCTCGTAATGTGCTGAGACGCTGGAACATCGGATGCAGCTGCAGGTGTCGCATCCACATCACAGCTCGTGTCTGTCATGTAAGGAGTGAGCGGTCGCATGCTGAGAGAGAAGGACAAGGAGGAGTCGTCAGAGTCCGTAGAGCATGTGGAAGCGTTGCCCGTGCAGGTACTGCCACTCTCGGCGTCGATGTGATCGGTAGCGTCACGAAGAGGTGAAATCGAGGGGGCAGAACTCAGCTCCTGCTGACGAGGTGACTCCATCTGCATGTATGGATCTGCTCCGGTGTCCTCGACTGCCGCCATAATGGACACAGGTGTACAGGGCTCCGGCTCAACAATGTCCGTCAAGGCGACCAACAAGCGCAGCTGGCGCTCACGCACGGTCTCGCCGGGAACGCTGGTCGCTACCACCTGCTTGATGACAGAGTAAGGACCATCATCTGACTCCGTCATGTATGTCGCTGCTCCGTCGTGGGTACGGGAACCTGAAGACTGTGGGAACATGGACGACTCCTCACGCTGAAGCTGGTCCTCAGGTAGTGCAGATGAGGTGGTGGAGCATGCTGTCTCTGCTGCAGCATATGTCCCTGCGACATCTCTGAGAACTGCTGCTCTCAAGAACGCCTCAACCTCCAAAAGACCAACCGACCGACTCTGCTCATGCACTGTGCCTGCCGTCATACTGGTGTGAATCTCGTGTGCCAATGCCCCCGGAGATCCGTGTGGAGTATCCCGATCCGCGCGGGACTCATGTGCCACCGCCACGCCGCTACTGATCGGAGTCGCAAGTGGCACTGCCAAGGCACATGAGACCTACACTCCTCGTGATGCAACCTGCTGCTGTAGAATGCCCGGCTGCTTCCCTAGCGTAGATGTCGACCTCGATGACATGCATGTCCCAAGTACTCCATCATCTGCCGGAGTCATGTGAGTCGTCTGCACCCTCTCCCTCGAAAGTCCTGGGCCTCCACCGGACGGAGCCAGGAGTGGCACAGCCCAGGGACGCCTTGCCTGCACTCCTCTAGAGGTAACCTGCTGCTGTAGAACATTCGGCTCCTGTCCTAGCCTGGATGTCGAGCTCGATGACACGCATATCTCCAGCACTGGAACCTCCGCCGGGATCGTATGAGCCTGTAGTACAAACTCCGCCAAAACTCCGCAAGAGGCATCCCGATCCGTACGGGACCCCTGTGCAACCGCCGGGTCGCCACCGGTAGGAGCCGCAAGTGGCACTGCCCACGGACGCCGGGCCTGCACTCCTCCTGATGCAAGCTGCTGCTGTATAAGATCTGCATCCATCGTGGACGTGGAAGTCGAGCTCGATGACACGCAAGTCTGCACCATGACCTCCATGTCGGGATCAGACTCCACGTGATGTGTTGTCATCGTATCATCTGAGTCTACCTGTATTGACGCTCGGGCAGCACGGCCCGACGCGACTGCGGATACTGTCGCTACTGTCACATCACGCAATGCGCGGTGACCACACTCCTCCTCGACAGGTACAGCAATGGAGGCCGAGGAGGTGGAGGATGTATCAACACCGGCGCGAGCACGCCGTGCGGAGCGCTGACGACGACGTCGCAGAGTCACTCGACTGGAACGACTGCTAGAAGACAAGTCATCACGGGGTGGCGGCATGGTCACAGCAGAGTGGAGGAGCGAAAGGATGGTGGCAGCCTGGGACTGGCTGGCAGGTGAAGCTGAAGGGACACCATCGGATGAAGAAAGAGGAGATGTGGTCGAAGAGGCCGTCGAAGAACGAGTAGCAGAAGCACGCTCAGTGACAACGAGGTCACAAAGTCGCTGCACCGTCTCCCGCAGGCCGTGGATCTCGGCGAATATGCTCGCCAGAGGTCCTGCTAGGGGATCTACCAATGCCGGCAAATCCGCATGTTGTGGAGGACGCAGGCTCGGTCGAAGCTGTAGCCAAGGTGGATACCAGCCGGGAGGGCGCGTCCAACAGCGACGCCAACCATGACGTCCATCACCACAGTAGTAGCAGGCGAACGCATAGGGCGCCTGCTCAGATTTCCGCGCACTCATCTCGTACGCTGGATGATGGATAGGTACCGAGGGCACCTACTCCCGGTGGTAAACACCAAGCCACGGGAGAGAATGAGGCTAGTAGGTACTGTCACTCCAGGAAGTCACAACGTCCGGGTTAGTAAACGTGACCAGACGGGAAGAGCTGCACTACCACAGCACGCCCGGAGACTGCAGTCCGACTAACTGTAGCCACTAATGCTACTGCCACTAATGGAGCGAAGACTGCTCCAAGAGGAGAAGGGGTGGCTGCTGTAGGTGTGGCTTCTACTCCAAGCGGTAGACGACCCAGCCCTCGGAGCTGGTAGGACTCGAATCCGCCGTCGCTCCTACGGGGTGAACTGCGCGCACCAATCCACGGGCCCCAGGGAGACGCCAATTCACGACACGTCTCGAAGCGGAGGTCGCTACTGACGACAGAACGCTGTTGGTTTGAAGGCAAAAGTGCAAGCTCTTGCGCAGCCACCGCACTAAGTAGTCGTCGACACTCCACCGCCTGATGCTGCTACTGCAGCTATGAAGCTGCGGCTGTCGCGGCGGTGGTAGTTGGAAGATAACCCCTTTTTGTCGTTATTCTCTAGTCCTCAGGCCCCCTTTCTGTTTTTCTTTTTCTTTGCCCTCATCCTCCACCCCCTTTTTTTGTTTTGGTTGTCCCCTCTGCTCGCCTGAAGCCCTTGCCTTTCTCTCTCTTTTTTTTTCCTTTTTTTTCTTTCTTTCAGGCGTACCCCTTTTCGTATCTTTTTGCTACTCGCCCCCCCCCCCTTTTCTCAATTGCCCGGAAGGTGGGCAAAAGGAGAAAAATAGGAGGGGGGGTATCCGGCCTGTCCGGCTCTCCCTCCCGTGCACGCTCGCTTGCTGAGCGAGCGAGTGAGCGAGTGGGTGTGGGGGGGAGGCTGGAGCGGGAGGGGGGGGGGTCCTGTCCGCCCCTCTGACCCGGCCCCTCCGTCGGTCGGCCGACGGGGCCGACGAGGCCGACGGGGCCGAGGGGGCCCACGAGGCCGACGGGCCCCCTCCAAAGAGCCCCTCGGAGGGGCTCGGCAAGGCCCTCCGAGGGCCCCCCTAAGAAGAGGAGGAAGGGAGGGGGGGATTGCGAGCAGGGCCCCCTCAGAGGGCCCCCCTGATCAGAGGAGGGCTGCGAGGCCCTCTTGGCAGCGGCAGCAGCAGCTGCAGCAGCAGGTGCAGCTGTTGCGGTTGCTGCTGCTGTTGCTACTTATGCTGCTGCTGCTGCTGCTTCTACTGCTGCTGCTGCTTATGCTGCTGTAGCCCATGTTGCCCTAGACTTGGCGACTTTGGGGCTAAAGTCGAAGTCGCCACGTCGACCTAAGTCGACGTGGAGTCGACTTAGACTTTTGCTATTTACCCAACCGGGTCCACAAAGTCACCTAGACTGGGTACTCATTTTTGAACGGGGAAAAATGGAGATAAATCAGCCTTGGTTCAGCGCACAGTTTCGGACACTCGGTCCATCAAAGTTGACCTCGCGGCAGCCCATATCGATGGTGCCAGGTTGTCATGCGTGTACATGCCCTCATGTGGAGTGTTGTTGCCCAGCACAGCTAAGATGGCCAATCAGGAGCCATCGATTGAAATCTGACCTTCATGCTCCAATGAGAGTGGGCCAAGCACGTCAAGACCTGCCACCCTAGCGATAGCCTCGAATGGAACAATGGCAATCTGCGTNTTGAAGACACTGCCATGGCGAGAGGGCCAGCAGCCTCTGCTGTGGCTGTAGTTTGTCCAAACCCAGCCACCGGTATGGCAGCCGTGCAGCCCCTCCAAGGTGACCTGCTGACCAGGGCCCTGTCCAAGTTTTTCAGACCTACTCCAACTGCCGCCGGCTACCCGGGGTTCTATTGTGGTGCTTGCGGCAACTCCTTCTCTGGTGGGAGTGACCGCATGAGGGGCCATTACGGAGCTGCAGTGAGCAACATCGCGAAGTGCAGGGTGGCCCCTCCAGCTGCCCGTGCGCTTCTTGGACTGCCTGCCCTGGCACTTCCCGATGGGTTCACCGGAGCAGACCCGAAGCTGTTCAATGGAGAGGGTGAAGCCTGGGGAACCAGGGACCGCCCGGTCAACTGGGCGCAGTTGACTGCTGAACGCCAGCGCAAGGCGCTGAGAGATGCAGCCGGGGTAGGTGATAGCGACGACGAGGCAGCAGATGGCGTGTGCACCACCGCTGACCGTGCAGTTTCTCCAGCCATGTCCCTCCTCCGTGGAGGCCCTGCAGTCTCCCTTGCATCCCTCAACAGCAGCAGGCAGACAAGCATGCGTGACCATCTTGACAACAAGGCGAACAGGGAGTGCCAGAAGTCTCTCGTCAAGGTCATGGCGTGTGGGGCACTCCCAATCAGCTTCTGTCGCTGGCGCACCATGCTTGAGCTGATTGACAACGCCCGGCACACCAACCCATCGTTCCGGCTCCCATCCCGTGAGACGGTTACTGACACCCTCCTTCCCGAGCTAGACAAGGAGCTGTCTGAATTGGAGCAGCCCCTTCGTGATGGGTGGGAGATCTTTGGGTGCACTTTGGGTGTGGATGAATGATCGGACATCCAGATCCGCCCCATATACTCTGCAATGGCAACAAATGCTGAGGGTACTTCGCACCTGTTCTCTCGTGATGCGTCTGGGTTGGTGCGGGATGCAAACCATGTCGCAGCTGTGATTGACCTGGCCATCGCTGAAGTGGGTGCTGCAAATGTCGTAATGGTTATCACGGATAATGCTTCCACCAACAACAAGGCATTCAAGGCATTGCGTGTGAAGTACCCCAATATTTTTTTCACGGGGTGTGTTGCTCACAGTCTGGACCTTCTTCTGAAAGACATTGGGAAGACGGAGTGGGGAACCAATGTCATTGGGAGGGCAGAGAAGATTGTCAGTTTCTTCAGGAACAAGGACGTGCTGCGGTCATGAAGCAGGAGAGTGGTGGCAAGGTGTTGCTTCCAAGTTGTGCAACCCGCTTTGCATCTGTCCATCGCATGCTCAAGCGCCTTGTGCTGATGTAGCCAGCTCTGGAGAAGATGGTGGATAGCACCAAGTGGCAGGAGGTGGGAGGAGCAGGCCGTGACGCTGGATTCCGCGCTCGCAAGAAGGAGGTCCGCAGGCTGGTGCGCCAGCGTGTTTTCTGGGTACAGATGAAAGCTCTTGCAAAGCTGATGGGGCCTCTTGTCTTGCCCTTACGCAAAGCTGACGCTGCTGGTGGCACCTCGGGCATCATCTACGAGGCTTTGCTTGATGCCACGGAGCAGTTGCAAGCCTTGGGTGTTGCACGTGGCCGCCGTCGTGCAGCTTGCAACCCTGCATGGGTCAAGTTTGCCATGGAACGTCTTTCGGACAGGTGGACAAGGCAGATGAACTGCCCTGTTTTTGCAGCAGCCCGGCGGATCCATCCGCAGCACTTCGGCCATAAGTTCGATGCTGATGAGAAGACTGTTGAGGCGTGGAATCAAGTTGTCAATGCACTTATGCCTGAAAATGAGCAGGTGCTGCTGGAGGAGCAACTGGATGCGTTTTCAAGTGGCCGCCTGACGGTGGACGAGGACCCGGAGCGGCAGAGGGATGTGGAAAGGGCAGAGCAGGCGGTGGCGAAGGTGGTGACTGGTGAGGTGGCGGCATACCGCTGGCATGCACGGCACTTGACTCGGATGGGTGCACTCCGCAACTTGGCCATGCGTATTCTGGCTCAGCCATGCACTTCTTCTGAGAATGAGTGTGTTTTCAGCAAGCATGAGCTCATTCAGACAGCTCGCAGGAACAGGCTCAACACTTCAACACTTGAAATGCTGGTGAGGGTGAACGTGCGACTGACCCGACTTTACGGCAAGGTAAAGGGACCAAAGCTGGCAGACGTGGTCAAGGGCTGTGCTGGAGAGGAAGAAGCAGAAAGTGGGAGCGACGTGGATGGAGAGTTGGAGGAAGGAGACCAGGAAGATGTTTGGGGCGTTGACATTGCAGGAGCACAGGATAGTGCAGATGAGCTGGAGGCAGCAGTAGGGGCAGGAACCAATGGTGCTGCACGCGGTGATGGGGAGGATGAAGCGGTTTTGGGCGGTGATGATTCTGACACAGACGAAGAGGATGAGCTGGATGAGGGGATTGAAGAGCTCAGTGAAGGTGGGAGCGATGACGGTGGGGATGGTGGGAATGAAGAGGAGGAAGAGGCAGCTGGAACTCCAGCCGTGGAGGAAGTTGCTAGGATTCTACGACGGGGTGTGAGGAAGCGCAAGGACTTGGAAGCACCACTTGCAGAAGATGCAAGTGGTGCAGTAGGAGCTGCTATCCGAACATCTACAACAGGTTCTCGGTCTGTTTCTGCAACAGCCCGCTCACGGGATGCAGCAGGTGCACGTACTCAAGCTGCTGCAACACGCTCAGTTACATCTGCAGCAGCAGCTGCTTCCGCAGCAGCACCTGCTACTGCTGTTGCCACGGGCCAAGCTGCTTCTCTAATCCGCAACAGGAGGGCACGCCGTGGCTAGGACTTATGCATTGAATCTGTTTGGTCAGGTTTTCTTCCTTCCACTTTTGTGACTCAGATACAAAGCTTATCTTGACTTGTCACACAGCCAATGGTGTAACCTGCATTTTAAATGAATTTTCATTGCCATCTCTTGTCTATATTATTCCACTAGTATCTTTTGTCTCTTACCACCTCAGTAAGGAATGATGTGAGGAAAGTGGTGAAGTGCAAAACATGAAGTAATGTAGTGAATTGTTGAACACATAGTAAGCACAGTGGTAGATTACACAACACCTAAATTCAGTGAAGTTGTGAGTTTAAGGACTGATTTAAGTCGGTCCACAATGTTGCATTGCCTATCCCACTGTTTTCTGGCAAAAATGACATGACCGACTTCCGACTTGGCTCAGCAATGGGCGACTTTCGAATTTAGACTTCCGACTTGGGCATGGACTTGGACTTGGAGAAGGCAACATGGGCTGCAGCTGCTCTCCGCAGTAGCTGCTCCTGCTGCTTGCTACTGCCGCCGCGGCTGCTGCTGCTGTACGCTGCTTCTGTTGCCGCCGTTTTTATAGTAGCTGCTGCTGCTACTGCTCTACGCAGCAGCTGCTGCTGTTGCTTGCTGCTGCCGCCGCGGCTGCTGCTGCTGCATGCTACAGCTACTACCGTCGCTGCTGCACACTGCTACTGCTGCCGCCGCTGCTATAGTAGCTGCTGCTGCTGCTGCAGTGGCATATGCGCTGCTACAGCTCCTTTCGCCACTGCTGCTCCTGTTGCACGCTGCTGCTGCTGCACTCTGCTGCTACTGCTGCGAACGCTGCTACACGCTGGTGTTGCTGCCACCGCTACTGCAGTGGCTGCTGCTGCTGCTTTTGCTATTGCCGCCGCAGTCGCTAGTGTTGCTATGCGCGGCTCACCGTGCCTGTGGCATTTGCGTGCAATCACTTCGCGCTCCCTCACGCTGCTGTCGCCGTGGCCCCACATGGCACGTTCTGTTTATGTTCCGCCCACTGTTGTTGCTTCTGCTGCTCAGACGTCCCCCTCTGCTCTGATACCAAATTGGAAACAATTTTTAGGGCATGCAGGCCCATGCAAAAACGAACATGAGCTGTGTGTGTGAGTGCGATGCACGACGGCAAGAATTTGGCTAAGTCTGGAACGCTGAATATAAAGAACAAGGAGGAATTACAAATGAGCCCCTAGCGGGCTTAAGTAGGGGCGCCGGCAGCTAGCCGCACCGGGCCCCGTCACCCCCGCTGAGCCCAAACGGGTCAGCGGGGAGAACACACTGCGTACAATACGATAACGATAACGGTCGTCTCCTCGAGGCACCGGAACAGCTCTCCGAGTACCCGGGTCTCGACCACCGAGAAAATAGGAACAGTGCCAGAAAATCTCAGAATGAGTGTCCAGACATCACAAACTGCTTTCTGAACATCGGAAGCCCCACAACAGCCATCGGGTCTCCTCGTCGCACCGATGTAGTCCACCGGGTGCGCGGGTCTCAACCCACCGAGAGAACTCTCCTAGCTCCTGACAAGCCCACAGGGCTACCAAAACGCATCGATCGCGTCTCGCCGGCGCTATCGTAGGTGCTGGAGAAGTCTCGGTGCAGTCCGGAGGCCCGTCGTTTCCTCACGCCCTCCTCTCCATATACCCCGAACGTGGGTACATCGGTAAACTAGCCATGTCGGTTGTGACGGGTGGAAGCCACACAAACCTGTTGGTTTTCTTGCGCTCATTGTGCTCTGTTGTGTCCTCCTGGCTTGTGTACATCGGCGTGTAGATGACTGACGGCGAGCCTCGACACCGATGGAGTGTCGTCCGGTGGAGCCGACGCACGCTAAGGTCGTCTCGCGGTTCGCTGGAGCCTCCTCTCTCTGGCGACGTGTTTAGCTCCATCGGCAGGCCTCCTTGGCGGTCGCACTGCCGGCAGTCACTGTCGCAGCAGTCGCTGTCTGCATGCGTCCAGTGCGTACTGTCGTCCCTCGGTCGTCATGCACTGCCTAGGGTCCCAGTTGCATGTTGCATGGCCCTGTTTGGCAGCATAAACCATCGTGGACACTATCTGGGTTTAGGCTGCCATAACTCCTCGCTACTATTTTTCTAGCAGATTCTGACCGCACGGCTGCGTTTGCAGCGTTGGTATTATGGTATGGTCCAGTTTTCAGGCAAAACGGACGACGCCCGGGTTTTGGGCTGTCGGCTGCCTGGCAGGCCTCACCGAGAAAACCTGCCAGCCTGAACTGAGCTATTTTCTGATTGGCTGATGAACTGAGTAACAAGCTCAACAGAGCTGGGGGGGGGGGGCTAGAACATGGAGGGGTCCCCCATTGCTCTTCATTCTTCACTCCTAATCAGTCATTATCAGTTTTCAGCTGCTTTCTGGCGCTAACTCTGGCGCACGCGTTTCTGAGTAACAAAACCCAGAGCTTCCAGACTTAGACTCTAGAGCAGCAGACTGAGGGGACAGCTGACTTATGCAACGAGCGTGGAAGCCCGCACGCTGCATCAACAACGCTGCTGCCCCAACCTGCTGCATAGTTTCCTTTTTGGTATCAGAGCCAGAGCGTAGCAGCAGCAGCAGAAGACTAGCGAACAGGTGCCAGACAACGCCGGCGGACCTCCCATACGCGCTTGTGCAGGGGAAATGCTGCCGGATTTTTTCCGACAGCATTGACCCTCCTGGTGGCGGCGTCAGAATTTTTCCCACAGCCACTGGGCCAAGGGAAATGCTGCCAACGTTTTTTGGCAGCACTGACCCCCACGCGTGACGTGAGGAGGTGAGCGGCAGGCGGCGTCTTACGTCTGTGGGCGACGACGCACGCGGCAACGTCACCCAGGTGCAGTGACTGGCACCACCAGCAGCAGCAGGTAGAAGCAGCAGCTCGCAGCAGCCCATAGCAACAGCAGCTTGCAGCAGCAGCAGCAGCAGCTCGCAGCAGTAGCAGCAGCAGCCCGCAGTAGCAGCAGCTCGTAGCAACAGCAGCAGCAGCGTGCAGCAGCAGCAGCAGCTCGCAGCAGCAGCCAGCTGCAGCAGCCCGCAGCAGCACCAGGCAGCAGCCGCAGCACGCAGCAGCTACAGCAGCGTCCAGCAGCATCAGCGGGCTGCAGCAGCTGCTGCTGCGAGCTGCAGCAGCCGACAGCTACAGCAGCAGCAGCAGCAGCAGCGAGCAGCAGCTGCCAGCCGCGGCTGCTGCTGCCCGCTGCTCGCAGCGAGCGAGCAGCGAGCAGCAGCCCGCTCCTGCAAGCGAGCAGCAGCTCGCTGCTGCTGGGCAAGCAGCAGCCCGCTGCTCGCAGCAGACAGCGGGCTACTGCCCGTTGTGACAAGAAAGAAAAAAAAAGAGACAACGAAAAAATTCCCCCACCCCCACAGCTTGCTGCAGCAGCCTACAGCTACAGCGAGCAGCTACTGCAGCATGCAGCAGCTGCAGTAGCACTCAGCTGCAGCAGCAAGCTGCAGCACCTCGCTGCTGCAGCAACAGTAGCCACAACAACTGCTGCAGCTCGCAGCACGAGCAGCAGCAGCTGTAGCACCCGCAGCAGCAGCAGTAGTAGCAGCAGCAGCAGCAACAGCAGCAGCAGCAAACAGTTGCAGCAGCAACAGCAGCAGCAGCACCAGCAGCAGCAACAGTAGTAGCAGCAGCAGCAGCAACAGCAGCAGAAGTAGCAACAACAGCAGCAGCAGCAGCAGTAGTAGTAGCAGCTGCAGCAGCATCAGCACCAACAGTAGCAACGGCGGCCCCAACATTCGCCGTTGCTGACGTCAGCACCCCTCTGCTGACGTCACTGCTGGCGTCACTGCTGACGTCACTGCTGACATCATCAACAAAAAAAGGGAGGGTGAAAGGGGAAAGGGGAAAGGCCAGAGGAGTGGGTAAACTTCCCACTCCCCCAACCTCTTGTTGAAGCAGCAACACAAAGACAAAAAAAAACCAAACACCAAGCCATGGCTGATAGTCCAGGCGAGGGGGGGTCCTCCTCTGATGGGGGGACCCCCACACCTCCTTTCTTGCAGCGATTGCTGCACCAGCAGCAGCAGCACCCACCGCCGCTGCAGCAGCAGCAACCATCGCCGCCGCAGGACCAGCAGCTGCAACCGCCGCCGCCATTGCAACAGCAGCCGCCGCCATTGTAGCAACACCAGCCACCGCCTCTACAGCAGCAACCGCCGCCGCTACAGCAGCAGCCGCCGCCCATACAGCAGCAGCCACCGCCGCTGCAGCAGCAGCTACCGCCGCCTCTACAGCAGCAGCCGCCACCGCCGTTGCAGCAGCAGCCGCTGCCCATACAGCAGCAGCCACCGCCGCTGCAACAGCAGCAACCGCCCCCTCTATAGCAGTAGCCGCCACCGCTGCAGCAGCAGCAGCCGCCGCCCATACAGCAGTAGCCGCCACCCATACAGCAGCAGCCACCGCCTGTGCAGCAGCAGCAGCCGCCGCCCTTACAACAGCAGCAGCAGCAGCAGCAGCAGCCCACTGGTAACATTGGCGGTACCCCTAACCCATTTGTTGCTCTTCAGCAACAACTCGCCGCCTTGATATAGCAGCTTGTGGTGCTTCAGCCAGTCGCCTCGCAAACCGCCACCAGCGCGCTGCCGTCGTTCGTCCCTCCATGGCACGCTAGCCCCGCGGTGTCCGCCGCCACATACTACTTAGCACAACAGCAGACTCAGCGCCAACGGCAGACAGTGACCTCCGTCCTTGGCCCCACTCTGGGTGCCGGCCGTAGGCAGAAGGACTTTGAGACGCCGCCACCGCCGCTTCAGGCTGGCGACTAGTTCCGGAGCTAGGAGCTCAGCTTCCGGATCTGGACGCGGGGGGAGGGTCTGTGGGCCTACTACACCCTCCCTTACGACTCCAC
>SZWC01001822.1:32762-76990 GCA_023375785.1 Penium margaritaceum | reverse complement strand
GGGGAGTGTAGCGTGGCAATGCCATGCCGACTAGTGGAAGCAACCAAGCGGCTCGAGCGGGGTCACTTTGGACTATGGGCAGTGGGACCGGATGGCTCTACGGTTGAGGACCCTCAAGCACTGCAGATTTGGCCTAATCGGCCAATGATTCCGTCAAATCTATTACACTAATCAAACTACAGCCCGTAATACATTATGGGTTGTAGGGTTTTATTTTTGCATGGGATCTTGCTTCGACTCGTAGTAGCTGGTCCTAGCAGGTTCTCTTTCAACGCATGGGGAGTCTCGGGCCCTCCGTGCAAGCCAAACGCAACCACCCCCTTTGAACATTCATAAGCCCCTCAAAAAAGGGGTTTGTGAATGTTAAAAGAATTGTTGACGGCACCATGTTGATGCTACATCACATGTGGCCTCAACATGCTGCAAATTCTTGCTGTTTGTGGGTGAAATGTGAATGTTCGGAATTATTTGGGCAGGGGAGTTCTAACCTTCCGAACTCGGGGTAAGATAGTTCGAGTCTTCCAAACGTCGGGTAGGGAATGTACACAATCCCCCTACAACCCTACATTTACACAAAGTAGATACAGTTGTCTTTCACCCTAAACGTCAACCTTTGGGAGTGTGGAAGAGTCAAATTTATGGCCACATACCAGCCACGGCCAATGCCGTAACTCTACTGGACGTCATGGCATTTGATGAACTGTCGGCTTTCGTCGCACGCCTGACCGCATCCACCTGTTAGTGCCAGCACACCAGAGCAATCGATTGCTGTGAGGCACAATCCGATACCTTCCCATTAATCTCACCGCGTCCGCAAGTGTCGGACACGCATAGATATTGCTATGGAGATATGACGTATCTGTGAGAAAGGGCTTGGAGCCATGGAATGGAAGCCTTCCATCTTTCTCCACCAATGGCCGCATATGTATTTCAGGATTGTAATGATACTCTTCGTCTTGACCACGAATGTGCGTGGGAAAGTGCTGATTCTGACTTCTTACCATTTTTGGGGACTGCTTCATATTCTCAAGATGCATGCTTCGTTCTCTCCATGCACTGCCGCAGTCTGCAGTGGAGGCCCTCCTGCAGAAAAGACACCTCCGTACTTCAGAAGAGACAAACTGTAAGCTGGCTCGCTGCGTAACTCACTACAAGACAGAATAACAAGGGAACGCAACAACGCCCCGCAGTCACTGCGGAGGGCATCTCCGGTGGTTTCCACACGACGCACTGACGGCCGATAAAAACAAAGCAGGGTTGGCTCCCACACATCCGCAGCGGATGTGGGTCTTCCAGCGAGGCTGGGAAATATTGCTATAAAACATAAGTTTCCTTCGAGCGATGTACGTGAAGCTACAACCAGCAATCGTTCACTCCGATGGCTCCATGTTTTCGTTACTGCATCGACCGACTTTTCCAGGCTGTTTATTTACGTCGGAATACACGGGAAAGCTTTTGCTGTGCTGCGGAGTTGAAAGTGCTCTTCCAATCGTGGCAGTGAACTCGCGCAGCGAGTCCTCTGCCACGTCAATGACAGCGAAGTCGGCCCGCAGTCACTGCCCGAAAAAACTGGAGGTCATGGGCCACCACCACGGAGACAGAGCCTCGCTGCAGCAGCGAGCGGAGAGAACGCAGCACCAGAAGAGGCGGGGATCACGTTGCTGTAAGCCTTAAACATATCGGTCTGTTCGGGAAGTTTTTCGTAGGTCGATTTAGCGCGACGTCATAGCCGACACAGGAAAACTGGTAACTCACCGCAGTCAAGGAAAGTTGTTCGACGATTGAAACAAGGTTTAACCCGGTTGATCTCCATTCACAAAGAAATGCAACCTCACAGGCATTGCAACCGAAGGCCTGTGAAGTGACTGAAGTTTACTAGAGGAAAACCGTGTGTTTCGAGGGGATGACGATCGCAACTGCCTTCCACAATCAAAATTCGTGGCTTCGGGCAAAAATCCCAGATGTATGAAAAAAGAAAAGGTCATGTAAAAAGTCGAAACGATACAGATGCGCGATACGGGGAATCGTATGGCGACCGAGTATCGTATAGACCGAATATTGCTGATGGAAACTGCTAACTTTGAACGAATAATCAGTTCGTATCTCGTCATGGTCTGACTGTGGTGAGTTCGTCGAACGATCAGCAGTCAAATGGATGAACGTATCAAACTTGCTGTCGAACCAAGCGGAGGACCGTGATCTGTGAAGATTGCTGTAAAGTCCATAAGAGAACAAGCAAGAAACAACCTCGGATGAATACCGATCAGGGAAAACAGAAGCCCCTGGTTGTCTCCACTGATCCATCCTTGAGGATCCGAATGTTAAGTGGGAAATTCCGTGCACAGTTCAAAATGGACAATCCATCACAATCAGAAGCTTGTTTCCGCAAACAGCATACATTATTCAACAATTTCATAAATAGTCAAGATAAGAAAATGTTTAACCTTTGGTCTTACTACCATTCCAATGCATCTAAATGAATCAATCAATTCTAGGTAAATAAAAGTTAATGAAAAATCTCATTCCACATTATCACTTATTGAAATGAAAGTGATATCATAAAAGTCCAACATACATAGTTCTGTGAATAGAGTGATGACATTCCATCTCGACAATCTACAAACAGAGCTGTGTGTCACGAAACCCTTAGTTCTACCACCAAAAACTCAATGTTTTCACATGTAATGCCTATTTTTTGCCTCCTTTACATTGCCAACTTAACAACTTGTGTAAAAATTGGTATTCATATTGTCATTCAAACATCATCCTATGGCCTCAAAACATTTCAAAATAAAACTCATGGTCTTCAATCATTTGTAACGTGAGGTTTTACAAAAATTGAAAAACATTAGATGATCAATGAAATCTCAAAAGCTCTCAGATTCGTCATCATCTCAATATTTTCTAAACTACCTTAAGGTATAACGAATTCTAAAAAACCATCATTGTAATGTATTATTGGAATCTGATGATTGATGTTTAATGTTGATATGAATCTAACATAAAAATAAAAAATGCAAACAGCAAATCCCTTCCAACCAATTTGTTTATACAAAATCAAAGCAATCATAATCATCGATACTAAGCATAACTATGATAAAGATATCACAAAGTGTCTTTGCCCCAACATGAAAGGTGTAATAAAAACAGTATATATTTCTTATCCACATACAAGAGAAGGCTACCAATGTAATGGAGAAAGAAGTTGATATTCACTTGAAAAGAAATCTTCACCATCACCCTCAATGTTTTAGAGAGGAGAAACTTGGATGAGTATAGAAATCACCAAAGAATCAACAAGACGAGGATGAGAAAATACTAGCAAAGGATAGCCAAAACTAAAACATTATGAACAAGTTCAATTTCAAGGGAAAATTATAAAATTTGAAATCACTGATTGAGATTTTCATGTCGATAAGGTAAATTCATCAACGACTCAATGACCTTAGCTCACATTTCTTTAATCCTCAATCCACAAAAAACATCTGAAGTAATGGAAAAGATATTTATATTCAATATCGTTTAAATGAAAAAAAATGCTTCAAAATCAGCTTGTAGAGTCTATTACATCCGTTCACTACACATGAAATTGGTTCATGATTTCAGTTGATTCACATTACAAGGATCTTATAAACATCGAATCACAACTTGAAAAAACGTAAGGAAAGCACTTTTAAAATTATGATCCTAAGTTCTTCTAACTACCACAATTGAAGACGACTTGGCATAAAGATAATCATATCATTTTGTGACATATCTAGGCTGTTTTGTGATTAATTATAGAATCAAAACATAAGCCCTCAAAATGGTTGTCTTAAAGGGTTGGAAAAATGGTCGCCTCGGCAATTTGAGCTGGGATCAACCGTGCCAAAAACACACATACTCGTCACAAGGCATGGAAATAAAACAATGATCCTACTCTACTCCTTCTAGGTGGCGTATCCACAATGGAAAAAGACCTTTGTGCCAAGTTAAGAGCTGAGGAAAAATGACACAATGGATTTTCCATCAACGCACATATTTCACTTACAATCTGCCTAGTGATGTTTTCTAGGTTGGGGTGGAACAATCTTGTAGCCCATACTAATGTTTTGCATTTTGGCTCCTTGAAATGTAAGCCTCAAGAACCCAAAGCACTCGATGAACTCGTAACGACCAGTTTTTACGGTAAGACCGATCCGAACGTTACATTCCCACCCATTTTCTTTGAACCATCCCGATTCGTCTTTGCTTACAAAAGTTTAATCACCATATACTTCATGATGCACACGGTTCAATAAGATGTGCCTATTAAGATTTGCCCTGTTTCTATGGCCATGTTTTGCTAAAATGCATCTCGTGGTGCATTTTATCTGCTTTGGAGGGCTAAAAAATCCACCTCCTTAAATGGAGGGAAGTGAGGTTCAAATCCTTACCTCCACAAGATTCAAAGATGCCATTGGAGGCCCTTAGGGGCTGTAACCCTTCAGCTTCCAGTTGAAGGGTGGTTGGTTTATAACCTCTTACAACCTCTTGGTGACCCTTCAACTACCAGTGCATCTTCAACCTCCAGTGGCTGCCAGTGACCCTTCATCTTCCAGGTGACTTTTCAGCTCGCTTGGGTGGTTATGTAACCACCCAGGTGATTATGCAACTACCTACAACCTCCAAGGCTAGAGCCTCCAAGGAGGCCCTCCCTGGACTACTTAAGGGGCTCAGTCCATTCAATCCATAATGCCTTGACAACGCCTCCATTCATCATCAGATTCCTTCTGATGCCTCCAGAGTCCACCACTCCAAGCCTTAGCCTCTAACACTACAAGCCAGTACCTTGGGACACACCTCCTACAAAGGCCTGCACCTTGTTTAGTGCAAGCTAGTGGATCTACAATTTATCTGTAAAAAATCTGGTTTTCTAGACTTAGTCTCAAGGCATCTAGGGCGGGCGCCCTGTGGGTCCACAAGTTTGCACTTATGGCTACATCTGTGCATCTGGTTCAAGGAACTCTTCATGTACTTCTCCAAGTGATCTACAATTTCCTAAATGTATTTCACATTCTACCGACCACGCCTTGCCCTTCCAAGATTTCAGTCTAGTTTCATCCATCCACCTTCTGCAAATCTTAACATGGTATCAGAGCATGGCAACGGCCTTCAAAGACAAGAAAGGCTCCACCACGCGCGCAACATCATGGAAAGTAAGGTAGAAGACAGATAAAATGTGGATGTGGTTGCTGACTTTGAACGCGTTCAACAATAAGCTTTGACCACGAGCCTACCCTCCTAGGACGTGCAGTAGATAGTGAACATTTATGCTCTCCAATCTCTGTTTGTCTTGCCTTACTGGGATCTCCGCCTCAAGTTTGAGACTGACATCAAAATCATGCACAAACAAGTCACACGGCAGGCACAAGGAGCACATTTATGTACTCCATCTTACACACTACCTACTGACAAAGCTCGAGAAGCAACAAGTCAATGTAGAAATACTCCAAACACGACTACAACACTCTACACATTACTAGCCAATGAAGTTTGGGTGGTAATGGATGTGTCCACAATGGCAGTAGACATGACTGTAACATTCTACACATTTCCAGCTTAAGAAGCTAGAGCGGCAGTAGTTATGTCCGCTACGCCAGCAGACATGGCTAAATTTCACACATTCCCAGCTCAGGAAGCTAGGGCGGCAGCAGGCTTATGTGCAACGATAATGGACATGGCTGCAACCCTCTACATATTGCTAGCTGACAAAGCGGAGGAACAGCAAATTTGTCCGCAACAACAGTAAACACGACTGCAACACGGAGAAAAATGCCAGTTGAAAAAGTTGGATCGACAACCGATTTGTCCTCAATGGGAATGGATATGGCTATAAAAATCTTAACAGTAGCAGCTGAAGAACGTGGGGATACAGCATATGTGTTCACAACGGTAGCAGACACGACTACTATACTTTACAAATTGCTATCTGACAAAGCTGGGGCAGCAACAGATGTGTCCGCAATGGCAGCAGACACGGCTGCTTCATTCTACTCAGTGCTAGCTAGCAAAGGTGGAGCAGCAGCATATGTATCCATAACGGCCGCGGACATGGATGTTAAATTGTACTCATTGCCAGTTAAGAAAGCTAGAGCGATAGCAAATGTGTCCACAACGCCAGCAAACATAGCTATAACACTCTTCACATTTCCCATTTACAAAGCTGGAGTGATAGTAAATGTGTCCGTAACGGCAGCAGACATGGCTACAACCCTCTACACATTGCCTGGTGATGAAGCTGTAGTAGCAAAACAATTGTCTGCAACAGCGGTAGACGAGGCTGTAATGCTCTACACAGTGCTAGCTGACAAATTTGGAGAGGCAAAAAATTTGTTTGCAACAGGAGTAGACACGGATGTAACCCTTTACACATTGCCAGCTTACGTAGCTAGAGTAGTAGCAGATTTGTCCGCAAAGGCAGCGGACATGACTGCAACTCTTTACACATTTCCAGCTGATAAAGCTGGAGTCGCAATAGATACGTCTGTAATAGTATCGGACACGACTGTAAATCCCTACACACAGCCAGCTGACTTTGTTAGAGCAACAGCAAATCTATCAACGGACACCGATGGATCACTCTTCACATTTCCAATTGTCAAAGTTGGAGAGGTAGCAGATTTTTCTACAACGGAGACAAATGAAGAATTGGACACACAACGGACTGACACATCCGAAGCAACAACAGATCCGTCCAATATGGCAGCAGACACGGCTGCAACATTTGTCACATTACCAGCTAACAAAGTTGGATCGGTAGCAGATTCGTCCGCAAATGCAGCAGACACGGCTAAAACACCTTACACAATGCCAGCTAACTAGGCTAGTCATGGCACAACCGTTCGATGCTTTCAGACACAGGTCACCAATATGTCGATTGTTATGGCGAGCAAAGGTTTCGGGTGGCACCACTCCCCCTTGCCAACAAGGTGCAGCAAAATGTTCAACGTCTCGATGAAGGCTTTCAGCACTTCTCCTTTCCTTATCAAGGCTAGCGACATTGCCCACCACTTCCTGTGGAGCTGGAACTATTTCCAGAGAGCACTGGTTCAAAAAAAAGAGGAAAAAGGGAAAAAATCATCGAGTCTGAAGTTCAGCATTACATCGTAGGAGCCAACATATATCATCACAAGAATCACAAGCTCTACCAGAAGACCCTACACAACCACCACCTCTCCTAGGTGTTTGTATCATGAGTGACCGATGGAATAGGATCTCCACTGTCAGATCAATCACCCATCGAGGAATCCTAAGCTGCCTTTGCCACCGAAGCCGTGCCCACTGCCGCACGGTGTACCCTGGAGCCATCAAACCAGTGGTGTCATCATCTCTGTGATCTCCGACCATCGTCACAACACTTGTTGTAGCACTGTCTTTGTAAAACAAAGCCAAAGATCAGCGCTTTCTTTGTCTCTCACTCCGTCATGGAGGAGCAGCATCCACGGTTGAGAAATCGCATGAAGGTTCCAAATCAGTTTCACCCATCGGCACAATATGACTTGATGACTCCACTTTTCCCACGTTCTTGGACGCCACCTTGCTGCTTGCTTCATCGATGCCCCTTCTAGGAGCACGAGAAGTGAGCGAGAAAGTGAAAAAACATCTTCCTTGCTTGGAGCATCCACAACAATAGGCCTCCACCAGCGGTCATCGTCAAATTCCATGTTGGCAAAATTTGACATTGGAAAATCATTCGTCGGTGGTGCCTCTGGAGGTGTTCTTTGTGTCGCAACTGCTGATGGAGAATTTCCGTTGATCTCGACTTAGTAGAAGATATCTTCATTGGCCACGACATTACTCCGTCTCACATAGGACAATGATCGCTCCATCTCCACAGGGCGCCTGCAAGAGAACATTGTATCTTCGCCTTTTTTCCTCACAATCTTGAAGGCCACATTTCTGAGTGATGGCTTTGAAACACCAGAGTCTTTGCCTTTAATTGTGGGCTTGGAGGACTTCAAGTAACCCTCCAGGAGCACCATGACTGGACGTTGGAGCTCCCACATCCTCTTCTTTGGAATTTACCAGCAACTTCCACCTCCATCTTTCAACAAAAAAAAACACAGCCTAGAAAACCGCCCAAGACAGTTTTCACAACTTCCTGCCAACTTTCCTACTTCTTCTTCAACAAAAGGGGCGTTTCTGTAAACCTCCCCAACACCTGCAACATTACAAGACCAGAACCTCTAAGCGACGCCGTCTTCGTCTTTCGTGGCCGGCGGGGCAGTTTATGCAAACCTCCCCCTCATAACCGCGTCTCATCTGGCGGTTTCGAGCAACCGTTGGCAAGAAAAAGACCAGAGATCGACGGCCTCACTCGACCGCCCGCTCGCAGGCGACAGGTCGAACGATCGCTCAAGCCTCGCTTGAGCAAGGTCTCGTCCCTCCCTCTTCATCACAGTTTTTGTGTAAACTGCGACCATCGCACTTTCACACGGATACTGCGAGGACCGTAATATCTGTGGATAGCAAGAAAGGGGGGGGGGAGGAGCGAGCCAGTTTTCGCTTGCAACATCCATGGACATCGCGGCAGACAAAACAAATAGAAGGGGGGGGAGAACGTATCCGACACCCCCAATCGTTGTCATTTCAGCGAAGCATCATCTGTGCCCCTTGACGTTTGAGGCAAGTACTACTCCACTTCTGCAACCACCATCGCAGAAGTACCCTTCTTGCCTGAAAACAACTACATCATCGGTCTTCAAGTCAAAAATCCTTCCTAAATGTCTGCAAGGTTCTTCTTCAACACCGGCCATCATCAACTGAGGGGCGGTGTTGAGATTTACCCAGTTTCGATGGTCAAGTTTTGCAAAAATGCATCTCGTGGTACATTTTATCTGCTTTGGAGGGGTAGAAAATCCACCTCCTTAAATGGAGGGAAGTGAGGCTCAAATCCTTGCCTCCACCTTAGGGGTTGTGACCCTGCAGTTTCCAGCTGAAAGGTGGCTGGTTTATAACCTCTTACAACCTCTTGGTGACCCTTCAACTACCAGTGCATCTTCAACCTCCAGTGGCTGCCAGTGACCCTTCATCTTCTAGGTGAGGTTTCAGCTTGCTTGGGTGGTTATGTAACCACCCAGGTAATCATGCAACTACCTACAACCTCCAAGGCCAGAGCCTCGAAGGAGGCCCTCCCAGGACTACTTAAGGGGCTCAGTCCATTCAATCCATAATGCCTTGACAACGCCTTCATTCATCATCAGATTCCTTCTGATGCCTCCAGAGTCTACTACTCCAAGCCTCAGCCTTTAACAATACAAGCCAATACCTTGGGACGCACATCCTACAAAGGCCTGCGCCTTGTTCAGTGCAAGCTAGGGGCTCTATAATTTATCTGTAACAGATCTGGTTTTCCACACTTAGTCTCAAGGCATCTAGGGCGGGCGCCCTGTGGGTCCACAAGTCTGCACTTGTGGCTACATCTATGCATCTGATTCAGGGAACTCTTCATGTACTTCTCCAAGTGATCTACAAATTCCTAAATATATTTCACATTCTACCAACCATGCCTTGCCCTTCCAAGATTTTAGTCTAGTTTCATCCATCCACCTTCCGCAAATCTTAACAGTGCCAACAAGATTGCATGTGCAAATTCTTGTCATTCGCAATGCATTAGCATCACGTTCACGCAGAAAAAGACAAAACATGATTAAGATCATTTAGGTACAACACACTACGTTTAGCACATAATCTATCTGCTGTTACGAAGATAAGACGCATAGAATCTTTCTACGTTCTTCAAAATTGTTGCCTACCCTTTACCAAAGACTCATCACATGTGTATATTAGGGGCATCGTCGATGCCTTTTGAGACGTACATTGTCATCAATGTCTTTCCAGTTTGGAAGAGGAGTCATGGGATGAGGTTTCTCACATCTTGTGAGGTACATCTTTAGCAAGCTGTTGTGGTGACATATCATATTCTTTTACAAGGAGGGTTCCTACAATCAATAGATAAGGTGTCCCTTAGAGAACCGTCCACCTTCACACATCACTTCCCATTTCATTCAGACGTAATCTCTTATTGGTCCTTATTTCTGAAATGGTACCTCCTTGCAACATTGTGATCATATGCAATCTAATATCTGGACATCATTCCTCTAAGTTTCCAACTACATTATGAAGGGTATCATTTTTGACACATTCAATCATGGATGGATGGTTACATCAACCATGACTAATGGTGCACATAACTTTCAAAAGATGTTGATACATCTCATACAAATTATGTACATACACGCGATGTCAATCCTCAAAGATTAAACTAAGCATGGTAACAGAGCATGTCTATTTCACATCTCATCACAAGGTCATCATATGGGCGTATTCATGAAATACTTGCATATTTCTTTGAACAATGTAGCAATGGGACGTACAACTATTGTAGAACATGTCATGTAGCCACTGAAATACGTGTTTGGTGAAACGATGCCGCCATTTTCATCCAAGTTATCTTGTGATATCGTCATCTTTTTCAAATGACACAAAAAACTAGGGATATTCATTGGTCAAATGTATCCATAGCTTGATGTTGTGATTGACACACCTCCATTTAGTGGATACACTTTTTGTTCATGTCATGCATGTGTTTCGAGCATATCGTGTACCGAAATTCATGTTGTTGAAGTGCTATGACGTTATTCACATATGTAGACCCATCAGAAAGATAATTGTCTCCACAACTTGGTCATGCAATTTGACCTTCTAAATTCATGCATGTCGTGCATGTTTTTGAACAAGTTCTTAATGTGCTAGGATTTTCTATGTTCCATCTTTGGATTGGAGGCGTTTGTTCACCTTTTGCATGGTCCAAACATGATGACAGATTCCTCTTCACACCTGTGATTTACAATTTAAATGATGGATTGTACTTCTTACCAAAGTATCTTTCCATACTTCTATAAGTAAGGGAAGTCGTTTAAGCAAAGATTGTTGTCAGTATCAGTCATAACAAAGATCACTTCATTTTTGTAACATTGTTGGGGCGTACACTTCATAACCACAGTTGTTTATGGTTCTTTCTACTCATGCATGTCGGTTCTTTATTTAGAGAGTTTGAAGAGATGACCATTCTCGACTTCATCAAGCTGCCTCCCAAATGTCAGATGATTATTTTCAGGCGCTTCAAGTAACATGCTTAATGTGATTGTCTGTAAAACTATTTTACACATAGATTGTATGCTTTATTCAATGGTTTATAACAAGCTATCACGACTTGTGTGAAAACTACAATGAACACCTACTCAAGTCTACATATCTTGTTATTCACCTATGAGAGACAGTCCAGTCATGAAGTGCAGATGCTGACTCACACACACACACACACACACACACACACACACACACACACACACACACACACACAGACACATACACGGCCACCCATACAAGTGCTTTCACAACACAAGTGCTAGAGAAGCAAGGATAGTCTGCATGCCTAGCCTTCCAATTATAGAGGAGGGATGACAAATGGGGTAAGAGTCATCTAATTAGGAATGAGCCTTAAGGGACACACTCCGTGATCCCCATGAGCAAGGCGCTCATGGGGAACCTACAAACGGCATGTAAATTGTCAAACCTGTCCCAAAACTAGCCCGAGAGCACAAAGTATGTCGGGCATATGAAAAAGAAGAATAACAAGGGGCAAATCCTATCTATTGCAACACTCCACCTTGCACCCTGTTGTTCAGAGTCCAAGCCACACAAGCCTTGCAACATGTCCATGAGAATAGAATAAGGATGCAGATAAGCCCTTAGCCAAGAATCCTGCACATTGATGGAGACACTCCCCATGTGTAGTGCATGTCGTACATAGTGATTTGCAACACGGATGTGTTTGGTACGGCGATGATGTACCAGATTTTCAGTGATCTTGAGTGCGCTTTGGTTGTCACACATGAGGGGTACCTACTAAATGTGAATGTGCAGATCGTGCAAAATATGCGCCACCATGTTGCCTCCTTTTCAGCTTCACTAAGGGCTATGTACTTTGCTACTATTGACCTTGTGGTGATACAGTGTTACTTGGCGCTTTGCCATGAGACTGCTCCCCCTCGAATGCTAAAGATGTACCCCGTCCTGCTTTGTGATACTGCCACATCCGTTCCATAGTCCTTGTTACTTAACCCAACTAGCTGAAGACCATCAGGTGTTTGGTGATATCAAAGAACAACAACTGTTGTGTCCATAGTGTACCAAAGGACACAAACGAAGGTCCTTACGTGAATAGTTTGTGGGGAGCTGCTATACTGAGAGAGAAGGCTTACTACATGTGTGATGTCTGGACAAGTGGTAACAGATGCGTACATCAAGCTTCCCATGATTGACTGGTATGGGTGGGTGTCCACCTCACTACCAAGGGTGACGTCGGTTGCATCACTGATCTCCTTCATACCCTCCTGTGTGATGGGAGTTACCATTGATCGCACACCCTCTAGGATAGCAGTGTACTTTGTGGCCAAAATCTTCACGTAGCGTTGCTGACCAATCTCAATCCACCTTTCCTATCTGTTCTGCTTGACCTCCATCCCTAGAAATGTGCCAACCTCTCCCAAGTCCTTCATTTTGTACCGCTGGTTCAGCAACTCCTTTGTCCGAGAGACCTCTGTGATGGAATGAGAGAAGATAAGGAGATCATCAACTTATACAAGAACTGCTACCAGCAATCTCCCTTCTCCTCGAACAAAAAGTGTATGGTCTGCATTGCTCCTTACAAAACCTCCATCCACCAGGCCAGCTGCTAAATCCTTGTTCCTACACTGTGGAGAGTGTTTGAGACCATACAATGCACGCTTCAGGCGGTAAAACCTGCCACTGCCATCGTCCACTCCTTCTGGTTGTACCATGTAGATCTCCTCTTGTAACTTTCCATGAAAAAAATCATTTTTCACGTCCATCTGATGTATCTCCCAATTAAACTCTGTTGCTGTTGCAAACAAACCGCGACCACAAGAGTATTTACCCATACTCGCGAAGTGTCCCAAAAGTCACTATCTGGAACCTGTGAGTATCCTTGTGCTGTAAGACGTGCCTCGTATCTGTGAAAATGTTGTCATCATGATATTTGATCACGAACACCGACTTCACCCTGATTTCTTTCCGTGCACGTGGCAAGTCCACCTTCTCCAATGTATCAAATGCGTGAATCTCTTTCAACTCCTCTTGAATGGCCTGCTACCATAAGTGAGCATCCGGACATGTCATTGCCTTCCCATACGTGTGAGGAATAAATGGTGATGTTGTAGGACCCAAACTAATCAATGAACCATAAGTCCCCTCTCGCTGATGGTGCTTATAGCGCATGTGCTGCTGATGTAGATGCATGAGTTTTGGTATGTTTTCTCATCTCTGGCATGACGTCTGCGGATGAAGGTTGATAAGTATGTGCGATAGTGCCATGTACCGGGTTGACAAAGATAGAAGAAACTGGCATGACTGGCGTGTCACCAATGCCTAGTGGTTGAGTAGATGGAGGTCGAGCACATTCGACTGGATGTGTGTGTTGGAGGGCACCTTGTTCCTTTGTAGTGTAGTAGTGTGATGCAAACCTCTGCTCATACAACTCCATATGACGTGACTAAACTATTTGTCGAGTTTCAAGGTCATAACATCACCATGCCTTCGATATTGTACTTGGCCCCATGAAGATGCCCCACTGTTCTGGTCCATTTCGTTTTCAAGTCCTATCATATGGAGACTAATCGTAGCATACGATACTACCCCATACTTGCGCCGGTGTTGGATAAGATTTTTCATTATACCACTACTGCCATGCAGTAATGGTGAATTGCAAGTGTTTGTGGGGAATGCGGTTTCGTAACCAAACAACATACTTTACTACGTCACCCCACAAACTTTGTGGGACCCATGCTACGATCATGATAGTTTGAACGGCTTCATTTAGAGTCCGGTGCCAATGTTCTACATCTCCATTCCGTTGCGGTGTGTGTGGAGCTAACATTTGATGTTGAATTCCTTGACTCATCAATAAATGCTCAAATTCTTGACTTGTAAGCCCCCCTCTCGATTGCTACAAAGAATGCACAATGGTCGTCCACATTCATGTTCTGCATGAGGTAGGCAGTCACAAATTATAGCTGCTGCATGCCCCTTCTGTAATGAGGTGCCCCTGTTTTTCTGGCATACTTGGCGCTCATCCGAGTTTTGGGGGCATGCTCACAGTTTTCCGATTTTCAAAAATCGTGTGAGCGATCAAGCTCAATTCTGCTCGACTGTCGATGCGAGGAAGAGGAGCGAGCGAACTTGCGTCGGCGTGTGGCGTACGCTGGCTTAAGGGGGAGTTTCGCTCACAACTACAAGCACACGTTCCAAACACGCAACCCAAGGGTTGCGCTGGCGCCCTCAGCAAGTGGTGTATCAGTGACGCCACCCGTCGACGGGTTCTCCTCGATGGGAGCTCCGACAACGGACGCGGTTTACGGCTACAGTAAAACCGGTGATTGTGACCGTGCGACAGTTGCCGTTCTCCGGTGGCGTGTCTGACACGGTGACCACACCCACCGCAGGGAGGCAACCAGGAGCAACGAGGCGGCTTGCCAAGAGACAAGATTGATCATTGAACTCGACGATTGACGACCAGGGACATCTCGCACAGATCACGAGGTACAAGTAGGGCATCGCATTCAGGTGCAAGTACAACACCAAGTGTAGGAGCAAGTAGCTTGCTATAGCAAGCTAGGAGACAAGTAGGCTAGGGTTATAGTAGCCAACCAGAGAGTATAAATACCTTGTACATTGCTCATTATGATTATCTTGTATTTTTCAACTCTGGTTTCCAGATTTCTCCAAGTCTATCTTTCCGCTACGACTGTGCTCTCCACACACCAAGGCAAAATCTCCAAAGAGCACCCACTCTCACATATGGTATCAAAGCCAGAGCCACGCGTTGGGCAAAAGCGCTGCTAGAGGGCGCAAAAATTGAAGGAGCAAAGGCACGGACTACGTCGGACAGCGTCGAGGCTGATCAAGAGTGAGATAACCGGACCAGACTTGAAAGCCAACGTAAAAGCCAACCTGTGATAAACTGTTTACATTTCTATAGCGTCCACACGGCCTACCATGCACGCACGGGAGACGATGGTTGACTCCCATGCAATTTCAAGACGCCAGATTCTCATCTTGGACTACCGAATTGTTGCCAATTGTTTTCTTCGATTGCTGCCGAAACACTACCAATTTTTTCCAAAGGATCTCCACTATGTAAAATGCATCTTCAGCCATGGAGCAAGCACACGAGCAGATCAAAGAGCAGCTGGGAGCCCTCAAGTTTGAGAACAAACGGCTTTATTGGCAGATGGTCGGCCTGCTGGACGGGATTGGCGCAGGACAGGTTGGGGCGGCTTGGTCAAGGAAACCGTTAAGATCAAATCCAAAGGCTCCGGAAGCTTTCAATCCCTCTATCAAGGGAGCGAGCGTTCGGACCTGGTTGTTCACAACGAACAGCTGCTTTGGGGCTCTGGGTTACCCTCCAGAGGACGATTTGTTGTGTCTGTCATACGCGATGACACTACTACGCGGAGAAGCGTTGGAGTGGTGGAGGCAGCTGAATATGGTGGCCACTCAAGGTGGAAGTGGGAACACAACTGTCCAACATGCCGTGTACTTGCAGCCAGGCATGGGACAAGCTGAAGTGCGCGTGCCGACGATATGGGAGCAATTTGAGCAAGCCATCAGAGTTTAATTCAATGTTGTGAACGCCTCCATGCTCCCATGCAACAAGCTAAAGAAGCTGAAGAAGATTGCCTTGGTGTAGGAGTACACACGCCGTTTCTTGGCGTTGTGCTTTGAGGACAACAACATAAGAGGGCAGAGATAGCAGACAAATACAATGACGGCTTGAAGGCAGAGATTCGGCTCATGCTTGCACTTAGTGGAATCACGATGTTCCAAGCAATGGTGGTCACTACTGAGTGCGTTGATGCACTACGTTATCATCAAGGGGGGTTTGGTGAGAAGTAGGAAAATTTCTAGCGTCGCACACAGCACCAACAAACTGACCCTTGGGAGATCGACGTAGTGCAAGGAGGCCAGTAGCAAAGCAAGCCACGTGGTGGGAATTGTTGGATCTGCGGGAAGCCTGGGTACCACAAGAAGGACAGCAAAAAGAAGTAGTAGGGAAACGACAACCACCAGGGAGTGGCAGGTGGCCAATTGCTCGGAAAGCTTCGTCCGCATCACTGAACACAAGCCCCAAAAGTCCTTCAAAAACTAGAGAGTTACCACATGTATTGCTACCGAGCAAAGGAAGTGGGAGCATTTCGAGAATCCTAGTGAAAGTCACAATTATTGATTTGTTTTTGCGGGCGGTGAGGGGCGCCAAACTTGCCACCAGATCAAAGCATTACTGGATTGCAACGCGTTGCACTCATTCTTTAGCGAAAAGCTTGCAAACAGGTTGGGGCTTGCACGGCTACCTGGGAAGCCAACTACGGCCAAGTTGGTGCAAGGGGAGTTGGAGTGCGCACTGCCTCTGAAGCCTCTGAGGATCCATCTGGGCAAGCTGTTGTACGATGTGAATTTTTGGACGTGCCCGATGGACACTTACAACGCCATGTTGGGGCGTGACTAGCTCCACCTCTTGAATCCGGCTGTGGATTGGGTGTGTAGCTAGGTGCAGGGAGCAAATTGTTTTGCCGTCGTGGGCAGAGCTGGACTCCAAGGCAGGCAACGTGCTGTAGTTAAGTTACGTGTAGTTAAAGCGCTTTCAGTACAAGGGGGACCAAGTGTACCTTGTGTGGGTGCGGCAATAGGCAGCAGTTGAAAAGGTGGAAGTCTAGTAGTACAGGCAAAGCAACAAAAGGCCGAACAGAAGAAAGCACCTTTACGAGAGCAGTCGGAAGGCATCAAGGGCATGTTAGAAAGTTACGGTGACGTGTTCCTTGCTCAGCTGCCAAAGGGTTTACCACCAAACCGGGACATCGACCATAAGATTGATCTGGTTTTGGTAGCAAATCCAACGGTGCAAGATGCTCATCGCATGAGCAATAACAACCTAGGTGAGCTGAAGAAGCAGTTGGAGGAGCTGACGGAGCAAGGGTTGATTAGACCGTTGGTGTCACCCTACGCTGCACCGGTCCTTTTTGTGAAGAAAAAGATAGGGGAGCTACAGATGTGCTTGGACTATTGTGCACTTAAGAACAAAACAATCAAGAGCAGGTACTTGCTACCAAGGATCGAGGAGCTGTTTGACTAGTTGAGGGGAGCGCAATACCTTAGCAAGATTGTCTTGCACTTAGGGTACCATCAGATCAAGATTGCGGAGTACAATGTGGAGATGATGGTATTTCAAACACGATACGGCCATTTTGAGTACCTCGTGATGCCATTTGGGTTGACCAACGCTCCTGCAATGTTCATGAGCCTCATGAACATGATCTTCCACCCTCACTAGGACTAGTTCCTTGTGGTGTTCCTTGACAAAATCCTTATCTACTCCTGAACTCGCGAAGAGCATGAGCAACATCTTCAGCAGGTGTTAGACATTCTTCGAAAAGAGAAGCTGTTTTTTAAGCTCTCCAAGTATGAGTTCAAGAAACAAGAGGTGGAGTTCCTTGGGCACATTGTGAGCGACAAGGGCCTGCATATGGACCCAAAGAAGGTGGAAGTAGTGAAGAACTGGCCGACACTGAAGTGCGTGCATGACATCCAGGTGTTCCTAGGGTTTGTCAACTACTACCAAAACTCATCTAGGGGTACGTAAAGAAGGGTGCGCCGGTGATTCAGCTGCTGAGGAAGGATCACCAGTGGAAATGGGGCAATCAAGAGTAGAAGACCTTCAAGGGGCTTAAAGCTGCAATGTGTGATGCTTCGGTTCTAATGCATCTGGATTCATCCAATTAGTACGTCATGGCGACGGACGCAAGCAACTATGCCATTAGGTCAGTGCTCATGCAAGATCACAAAAAGGGGCTGTAGCTGATTGCGTATGCGTCTAGCAAGTTGCGAGGGGCGGAGCTAAACTACGCAATCCATGAGAAGCAGATGTCGGTGGTGATCCATGCTTCAAGCACTTCAGGTGTTTCCGCAAGTCACGATGCTACGTGGTCTTCATGGGTCACTCTGCCCTGAATTACCTGAAGACGCAGCCGAATCTAGATCACCGATGGACTCAATAGATGGAGTTCTTCGAAGGGAGTTTTGACTACGAGATCCAATACAAACTTGGCAAGGTGAACCCAGCAGATCCTCTATCATAGAGGCCTGATTTAAGCCTTAATGTCATCTGAGTGCTGATATGATCTCCAGTCATGCATAGCATGTTCAAGCATGGCTATGGCGTGGACAATGAGTTCACAGGTGGTACACTGAAAGAAGCCACATCGGATGGAGTATATTGGCAAAGGGGGCAAGAGCGGATGATTGTCGTGCCAGATTATGCGCCATTGAAGCAATTGTTGCTAGAGGAGGGGCATGACACCCATTACTTGAGTCACTTTGGCTTCGACAAGACGCTCAAAGTCTTGGCATGCAAATACTGGTGGTTCTCAATGGCAACTGATTGCAAGAGATTGGTGAGCAGCTTTAATGTGTACCAATACATCAAGGCACAGAGGACCAAGCCACCAGGGGAGTTGTAACCATTGCCTGTACCAGAGAAGCCATGGAAAAACATCTTGCTTGACTTCATTGGCAGGTTGCTTGTGACGCAGTAAGGCAACAACACAATGTTGGTGGTGGTGGATTACTTTTCCAAGATGGCACATTTCATTGCACGTCTTGAGAGCATCACAGCTGCCGCGACAGCTGAAATCCTCTTCAGTCATGTCATCAAGTTGCACGGAGTGCTATAGTCGGTGGTCTCAAATCGCGATCCACTCTTCACTTCGCGATTCTGGAGAGATCTCATGGAGAAGCTGAACAGGCGAGTGTAGTTGACCATGGCATATCACCCTTAAAGCAATGGGCAGACAAAGCGCACAAATCAGACTTTGGAGCAGCTGTTGCAGAGTATGGTCCCACCAGATGGAGAGGGTTCGGAGGAAAAGCTCGAAGTGGCAGAATTTGCCTACAACTTAACGGTGTCAACATTCATAGGGAAGTCATAGTTTGAGGTGGTCTACAACCACTTGCCACTGAGCCAAGTAGCCCTTACTACAGCAACATTTCTTCTGGCTGTGCACCTAATTGCTGAAGGGTTTGCCACAACTTGGGATGTGGTGCAGCAACGGCTGTTGAAGGCATAGAAGGAATAGGAGCAGTAGGCTGACAAGCATCGCTCTACGGAAGAGTTTTAAGTAGGAGACCAGGTGATGCTGAACTCTACTAACCTGTAGCTAATGGGAGGTTGGAGTCCCAAGTTGAAACCACAATGGGTGGGTCCATTCTGCATTTTGAAGAAGCGGTCCGGCGTTTCATACAATTTGGAGCTGCTAGCTCACTACACCATCCATCTTATGTTCCACATCTCCCTGCTTTACGCCTATCACGACCCTAATACCTTCTTTCAAGGTTGTGGGACAGCTGCACCTCCTATTGTCGAGGTTGAAGGAAGTGAGGAGTTTGAGGTAGAGAAGATTCTGGTGGACCTCATGAGGGGACAACGGTGTGAATTTCTGGTGTAGTGGAAGGGGTACCCAACGGAGCACAACTCTTGGGAGCCAGATTCCAACTTTCATGTTGGAGATACCAGCACTGCTCTCCACGAGTACCTCATGCGCGCCGGGACGTCATGCCTCCAACGGGGGGGTTGAATGTAATGAAGTGCCCCTATTTTCTGGCATACTTAGGGCTCGTCCAAGTTTTTGGGGCATAGGTGCGATTTTTGGAAAGCTAGGAGACCAGTAGGTTAGGGCTTGAGTAGACGACAAAGAGTGTAAACATCTTGTACATTGCTCACTATGATTAACCTCTATTTTCCAACCTTGTTTTCCACACTTCTCCAAGTCCTTCTTTCCTTTCCGACTGTGCTCTCCACACACCAAGGCTAAATATCTAGAGAGCAACCACACTCACACCTTCTCTTTTAGGAAGAAACACCATGTCATCGGTGTATAGTCATTAATGAGAATCAACACGTATCTTACACCTTTTATTGCTGCTGTTGGGTGTTGATGGCGTGGAGTCCAAATGTCGATATGAACCAGTTGTAAGGGGGCCGTGGATCTATGTTGAAGATGGGGAAATGGTTGTTGTGTCATTTTGCCACTTTTGCAGGCAAAACATGGATGTGATCTCTGCTGCTTTGGGGTCATATCAAGATTAAGGCCATTGGCTGGACGTGCTTAAGTGAGGTTTTGAAGGGAAGGTGGTCCAATGTGGGCTAAGCTCTGATGCAATATCTCTGAAGTGCTGGCATTGAGCCCTGCCAAGAGGTAACTGTGTGCATGTGGATGAGTTGTAATCCATCGAGGCTATCAACTGTTCAAGTCACTAATAAGTGGGCCCCCTAAAAGATGCGTACGACCTTGACATATGCTACATGAGTTGTTCCTCTGTTTGATACTGAATCCTCCTGTACAATCCAACCTTGATCCTGTTAGCAAGTTCATCCTCAGTTATGGGACATACAAGACCCTAGTCGGGCACACCTCACCTTTTTCACCCTAAACACGAACTGTCGAAACCTCCTCTACTCGAATCAATTCTCCTAAAGCTCTTTATAGAGCAGATATGATAGTCAGAGCATATATTGTTTAAAAAAACTCCTATCCGAGCACATGTGGTGTGTCGCGCCTGTATCGAGAATCCATCCTAGCCCTTGTGAATCCCGATCTGTGCTGACTACAGTGTGTCCTACGTGGGTTCGCCTTCCGACCTGTACAAGATGCAACCATGCTCAGTTCTATAACAAAACACTACGTCGAGTATTTGACACTGATCCAAGAAGGGATGCAATACCCACTTCGTGCCACAAAAAATCTCAGAATGCAATCTCTCCCATTGATCTTCGTGCCATTTCACTCTCAATCCCTTCACTATCTGGACACAACAACCTTCTCCTCCCTTTTTCTCTGTTTTCTCTATAACTTCAATATCGCTCACTCTTTGAATTTAGTTATATCAAGCCTGCCGTCCTCTCTTAAACAGGCAAACCATGTGGTTTGTGCTCAACTCTCGCCGGAAAAAACAAACTTAAGGGCCGCTTGGCCCCTCCCCCTACCTTGTTGGCAAACTACCCTTTCTATTTCTTACTCTAAGCTCACTCGCTTCGTTCGCTCTCTTGCTCACTCTCTTGCTCCCTTTCTTGCTCGCTCTCTCACTCATTTTTCTTAGTTTTTTTTATTTCTCGTCTCGCTCTTTGCTTGCTCACTTCGCTCAGTGTCTTGGTGTCTCGCTGTCTTGCTCTTTTGCACTCTGGCTCTATGGCTCTCTTGCTCTCTCGCTCTCCTATCGTGGTGTCTTTTTTTCTTTTTTTTCTCTCCTCTCCTATTTTCTGGTCCGGGGACCATTGTCTTGTCCGCTTCAACAGATATCTAGCACACTTCTCAACTATCCACTTCTTACGCAAGCTGCTCTTTTTGCAAACTTTCTTGTTTGCGATTCTACGCCTAACCGCTGAAGCACAACAGCGATCGACACTTGGAAGGAAAACGTAAAAAATGGCGCCGTGGACAAACAAAAAGCAGCCTACAGGAATCAAAACATCACGACATTGACATTTGAAAGTAGGGAATTACTCAGTTCAACCTTTAGGACTTGATTCTATCAAAAAGAGGAGGAAAGACTAGGCACACCTGAGGGATTTTTCCCATGGACAAATCTGACCGGTAAACCTAAAAACTATAAACCTCTAAAACTATTGCCCTAAAATCTGCACTTAATGAAACTAAGTTTCGTTTATTGCAATGGAGTCATCTCATTGCCTTCTATGATCCAACTACAGAACTCTGACTTGAAACCGAGGAAAAATGGACTTCTAATGAAAAACAAAAAACGGCCAACCTAATACTGTCTCTTACACCACACCAACACCTCACCACTACCCTTTAGACCTTGAACCTTGCTCTAATTCCATGTGAAAACTACAACAAACACCTATTGAAGTCTAGAGATCCTATCATTCACTTATGGGTGAGGGCTGCAGCCATGAAGTGCAGATGCTGACTCTCTCTCTATCTCTCTCTCTCTCTCTCTCTCTCACACACACACACACACACACACATAAACACACACACAGAGCCACCCACACTCCTGCTATCACAATACAATTACTAGAGAAGCAAGGATAGTCTGCATGCCTAGCTTTGCAATAGCGGAGGAGGGATAACAAATGGGGTAAGAGTCACCTAAGAAGGAGTGCGCCTTAAGGGCCACACGCCGTCATCCCCATGAGCAAGGCGCTCATGGGGAACCTGCAAATGGCATGAAAATTGTCAAACCTGTCCCAAAGCTAGCTTGAGGGCACAAAGTTTGTCAGGCAAATAAAGAAGAAGAAAGACAGGGGGCAAATCCTATCTATTCCAACAACTTGGTCAATCATTGGCTATTCATTTATAGTGGATGCAATGCCGTACTATGAGCACCCTTGCTATCGATGCTATGAACATCATGTAACATTTGTTCTGCCAAAAACATTAACAAAAGATGTCTGACCTGACAGTCCGGTTGTAGTGCATTTGACCCTTGTTTTAAAGGTGCATTATGCACTCATGAAAATAGTATAACGTGAGGTTTTGTCAATTTCATAACATAGATTTATGAGAGTGATGCATTTGGCACACTTGTTTGAAACTAACCCACACACGCATTAGTCATGCATTCAACATGATGGTTAGTATGTGTGCGGTAATGAAGTGAATGCTACGATTGCTTGTTCCATCTTAAGCATATTCTAGGTGCAATCTGTACTTGTCCGTTGACCATCGCGCATGGATTTTGTACCATTAAATGTTTGTGTGTGTGTGTGTGTGTGTGTGTGTGTGTGTGTGTGTGTGTGTGAGAGAGAGAGAGAGAGAGAGAGAGAGAGAGAGAGAGAGAGAGTGGGGGAGTGGGTCGAGTGTGATTGGTACCCACATTCTTGTTTTGTCAAAATCCATTCACAATTGGTCTACACCATATCCTTGGTGAATTTGGCACCCACGTGAATACATTATTGGCATTTTTTTTTCACATCTCTGTAGAACATGAGCACCATGTTTGGCACTAGCATAAAGAATGCATTCACAATCTATGATTAAATTGCAAGCATCACTTTTTCAATATTCAACATGGAAAAACGTTCTGTACCTAGGACATGTGTTATAACAAGTAGTGCAATCACCATTTACATTGTTGATGTAGTTCACACTTGTTTGGTTGTGTAATCAATAATCGTTTTGTGTAGAATGCACATTTTTTATTCTTGTGCAAAGAAAATGCATTGGCGCAACACCTTTGGTGCTTTTTTTTTACAAAGTAAACAATCATCCCAATGTGCATCAGCAGTTATGTTTCTATCCCATTGTACACAGTAATGGCCCTTTTGCATAAAATATTGTTTATTGCATGTTTCACTCGCATCCAACCATCTCGTGGCCTTTGACTATCATACCTTTTTCTGTTTGTTTACTTCATGAACTACCGCAAACATTCATAGTAATCCAAAAGAAGTTCAGCATTGTTGGTCCTTAGTTCTTCATGTTGAAGCGTTTCAAAGTTAATACCATTCATGACACAAAAGACTATTGGTTTTATCTTTCTTAATTAAGTATTAAAAGAGCATCAGGACGCCTTATCTTTTCTACAAACGAAACAAAGCTTTGATATGGTGTCATGGAAAGCCATGCTAAACTTGACCACACACCTGGGTTTGTTTGTAAATGTTTTCATTAATTCATTTTTTTTGAGAATTTTTAATGTATCATTCCTCAACGTGAGCTTTCATAAAGAATGTACAAAAGTATTCCACATCAAGTGCCTTTTGCAATCATTGTTGGAATCTTACAAGCGTCACCCCGTGCTGTGTAAGAAAATGTTTCAATCTTCCCCTTTCTTTATGAATAGGAAGATATTGAAGAAGAATGACTTGAAAATTCATGAAATCAAAATTAGAGCATAAAATTATCTCCATGCCACTTTTTTAATTGGTGAAGCCACGGCCAACTTAGCTAATCCTTGGGTCCAACGGAGCACATTGTCCTTACCTTGAGTGATCGTGAAACATTGAGAGTCTTTTTGTTTAAAGTTATTCTTATCCTAACTCGAATTGAAGCTTGGTCTGAGCTTCAACTAGGGTTCTAGCACGCCTTAAACAGATATGGAATGAAGAAACTTACCTTTATGGAATGGGTTAGGTCTAAAAAAGGAGGTAGTTTAGGAAAGCAAATGTAGATGTCCCATGTGACATTCAAACCCTTCACTTTTAGCGTCCATTTTTAGTCATCATCATCTATTCCAGTAACACACATTTCATTTGAAAGCATGTGTTTTAACATTTTGCTTTCTTAGGGCTATTCGAGGCTCTGGAGGGGGGGGGGAGGAGGAGGCCTCATGTCCTCCTTCCTCCTTGGGCCGTTACCCATGTGAGGGGATGAATGGGGAGTTTGTCATGAGGCTTCCTCCATGGCCTATCAGGCTCACGAAGGGAGGTGAACAAAGGGATCCCTTTCCTCTCCCTACCCCCTTTGGCCTTTTTCCCACGTAAGAGCAAAAAAGGAGGTGGTGAGGTGAGGTTGTCTCGTCTCCACTCACTTCGTATGGGGAGAGAGGGGAGATTGACAACTCTTTTCCTAGTTTGGTTGTCGGCCATTCTGAAGGGAAAGAGAAGGGTATCACCATTTCACCTTCCTCTTGATGTCCATACCATTTCGTCATTGTGGCCGAGTGGAGGAGGGAGGGTGGCTCACCCTTCTTTTCCCTCTTGGTGCCGAAAGCGCATAAGAGGAGTCGAAGAGGGCGAGGGGCTCGCCCCTCTCCTCCCCCTTGGCGTAGTCGGAGCTTTTAATGAGGGGCGGGGGGGGGCAACTCCCCTTCTCCTCCCCCTTCGCGCAAAAAGCACCATGAATTCGAGGGGGGGCTTATCTCCTTCCCCTCCCCCTTGGTGTAATTGCCGCATTATATGAGGGGGGATCTCTCCAACTCCCCTTACGACCTCGGTGCGTGTAAAAGTGAGGGAGGGGAGAGAGAGTGTTCCCTTTTCTCCCCCCTTTGGCCATGAGCCCACTTTAGTAAGGGGGGAATAGGAAAGCTCTTCCTCTCATCCTACGCCAACAGCTCGTATGAGAAGGAGGGGAGGAAAGAGCGCCCATTTTGCTCACCATTACACTTTTGGCTGACAACAATAGAGGAGGGGGTGGGGTTTGGGGATGGGGAACAACTCCCCTCTTTCTTGGTTTGTTGTCTATTTCAGAGAGGGGGGACAAGAAACGTGCCATTGGACAAGAGCATCTCCCTTGAAACAAGTTAGGCCTAAGGGAGCGAGATTCTTGGGCAACTTAGGCTCGCTAGAACGATCTCACTTATTTCCTTAGCAAGGCTAGCGAGGGCCGCCTTGTTGACAACAAAATGCTTTCCTTTCTTTTGTAAAGGCTATCGGTTTGTCGGAGCTTCCTCCCTGACACTTCAAAGTTCACTCTTGCAATTGTAATTGTCCCGTCGCGTTTTGCCTAAGTTTAGAATCCTCTCGTTGCAATTGCTTGATGGACAAGCAACAGTAGTTTGGACAAGGATGAGATGGTCAGATGGACATGAAAATTTGAAGTTAACAAAATTTTGGCTCTGATGCCAATGTAACAGTTGTAGGTTCTTTTGTGACTTACTGCAAAACCAAAACATATGCCCTCAAAATAGTCATCTAACTTGGAGTTGAGGAGGAGTGACGCGATGGATTTTCTATCTCATCCATCTTATCACATAGAATCGTGCCATCAACATTTCCCAGGCAAGATTAAAGAAGACTCTAGCGTATTTTGTTTATCCAAGCGCTGACTCCTTGAAACAAGAGCCTCGAGTACTCAAAGCAATCGATACCTGTTTTATTTCCATTTCTAATGGTATGAATGCTACGTATGCTACACTTTCATAACATAATAGAAACAAAACTTATTTAGGTATGTGATGTTATGAAAATTGAGCATAAAAAACCTAAATTTATGTTAATGAAGCCGTTTTCATGAATGGTTATGAGAAAAACATACACAAACACTCACATGATTAAGCTCACACATGTTTCTTTAGCGACACATAGAAATTATGAAGAAATCAATGTTATCATTCAAAATGTGAGGCAATGTTACGTTGCTTTGAGGTTTGCTATTTATATTGTATCAGATGTGCATATGGATGGGCAAGAAATGCTTGCTTTGTGTAAGCCCCTTGTCCACTTCCTTTTTTAAGTTGTTGAGTGAAATATTCGACATTCTTGATTTTTGCATTGGGGTAAACTATCCACGGATTTGTCATTCAGTTTCTAGCAGTGTAGAAGCAAGAATTGCAACCTCATGTAGAGTACGAATAAAGATTAGAAGTGTATAGATTTTACAACAATAATATTGTAGTCATTTTCATCCTGTACATCATTAGAGGTGGTGTGTCAAATAATTCTTGGGGGGGAAGTAATTTAAGACAAAACTCTCATGGATCTTGATCCTTGTTTTGGGAAGTAGGCTTGACAAGTACAAAGGAGCTTACATGTTGTAAACATTTCCACTTTGTCTTTTTCTAAGCGTAGGCTATGAGTTAGAACCAATGGGTTTTAAATTTGGAATGATTTTGCCTCGAGTTTTTACATATAGAATGTTCAATGTGTAGGGATCTCAATTATTACTCCTTGTTTTTATTCTCAAAATAATTTTCCGTATGTCACATCACTCATTGTTCTTCATACAAAATAATGGGACATGCCAAAGACAAGAAAAAACAAACATTATTAACTTGTCTCTTCTCCCCAGTATTAACGGTTGACATCATGATCAGTCTCTTATCATTTGAGTTTAAGAATTGATTGATGATGAGCACGTGATTTTGATCTTTCACCAAGCATATTCTTTTTATAATGAAAAACTAGTGGACTATGTTATGCATGGTACCATGTGCACATGTTACTATTTAGGCTCTCCTTTAACATGTGACTAAAAAGTGAATAATGAGTATTCTTCTCAAGCCGTGTGATTTTGATCTATGAACAGGGTCTACCCATGAATAATTGAGGAAGTTATCCTTAGCTTAAATTTGGATCGAATGAGGATGTGACGTTATGGTAACTCATTCTTATGGGTGATGGCATGACCGTTGGAAGGCTTCCCAAGGACAAATCGTGCCTTGAAGCTTTTTTGTGAATGAATCAAGGATCACTTAGGGCCTATGCTACTTCAAAATGGTGATTTTTTGCGTTGTTACAAGAAAGAGTGCCCTACATAATGGTATATATTGGTGCTAGTACGAATGGAATTTCTTTGTTCACCAAAACAGCCAAATCGTCCCTTCCTTCAAGGTCTGATGTGATTCACTATGCACCGGAATGTGCAAAATTTGCTGTAGATGATGCTCAGGTAAACAATCTCATCCTTGACCATTTTGGGGTCACGCATGTCTCAATGATCTTGATTCTCTTTTGATGAACCATCATGTACATTAAATTTTGTGTGTTTGTACACTTGAACAACAAGTAAACTCAGCAACAAGTTTTCTACATGTGTTCTCATGTTCCTGAAAGATAACCCTTGGCTTCCTCATTCATTTCAAAGTGTGCATGAGCGGCTCAAATGCCATTATTACCCATAGTTTGTGGATTCACCATCTAGATGAGGCTGACACAACTCGTTTGATTTCCACTTATTATTAGAGCCACACTTCACTGAGGGAAAGCAACATTTACATGGGAACCTCTTCTTGTTAGCATAGACCTATATGCATCTCTTCTCTTTAGAAGATCTATGTCCAAGGAGAACCACACTCGTGACAAGACGTTAATCGGAGGGCATGTTGAGGAAAACATTTGTCGGACGCAAGATGAATACCTTCTAATTTTTTGCGATGGGTTTAACACTTGGGGAAGAAGATGAACTCATAATAGGTAGTGTATAAAAAAACTACATGCAAACATGTAGGCCAAGATTGCCATGTTCGAGAATCAAAATACGTACCTTTATCAAAACATTGTAAACTATTTTTTGACAACACTAGCGAAAGTTTTAATCACATCTAAGGCTACTATGGGAATCGTAAGGTCATAAAAGGAAAAATCCGTTCGACCCATCAAACACCAATACGCTAGTATTGTACTCAAGGCTACTTTGCTTCCATTGGTGTGGATGCCTTAAGGTATGAGACATGTCGCAAAGATGGTGGGACCCTATTGTGAGGGTAGTGTTGGATAATTTGGCCCTATGACACGGTTCAACCCATATGGTTGTGGAGCTGCGTTTGTCTGTGACATTATGGGTACGACAAAGATGTCAAATCCATCGCCTCCGCCTTGCATCAGTTGCATCCTTGTCAAAAAATGGTTGAACTTCGTAAAGGAATTCATGGAGTCATTCTTGAAGCTATCTCCTATGGGCAACGTGAGAAACAACTATACACCAAGCCATATCCGTTATGTCACACTTGCAGCATTCTACATTGCACTTTAAGGTTGAATAAGATCATATCCAACTATTGCATGCATTATTTTCAATTGCACTTTTAGTACAACAACATAAAAAATGATACTTGGCATTTTGATGGTGATACCATACCTCAATGACCATGTGCTAAAGAGAACAGACAAGCAAAGTGGTGTGACTCGAGCTTGAAACTTGTTCATGCCAATCACTATCCCTTTTTAATGGTTGTTACGCAAAGCAGGATGAGTATTACGACATGCTCATATTGATCAAAGTAATACAATAGTGCAAGTGCAATAACTATGGCAAGGCTTTCCACATTGCACATGATTTTTAGAGTCCAAAGAAAGGCATTAACATGCGTTCATGGAAAGGGAAACTGAAAGGATCTTGAAAGGAAGGAGATAAGTACACATAGATGTTGGGAAGCAACGAGAGCAAAGAGGATATGGTGGTACAACCAGATCTTCACAATCCGAAGTGCCACTTGATTGCCAAGCCACATGCCTTAAAGGGGTTATGGGGGTTTCAAAGGTTATTGTATAGCACATATGGCATTGCATAGACTTATAATCAACAACATGGCTCTTTGTTTGTGCAACATACTACATGAGCAACTCGCAAGTTTTGAAGCTTCAAAAGCAGATTTGAAAGATGATTTAATAGGGCTTCATGAGCTTACCCTGGTTTCTTTAAGTTACACCTATCGCATTTGTGTAGATATAGATGGGACAGTAATTGATTGACCCCTTAAGAAGTACATGTTTCTATGTGTGAAGGAGCTTTTTGATCACCTTATTTTAGCTCGTTTCTTCACTTACATTTAGCAAATTATGATGAGAAGATGACATTTTGCGAGATTCACATTTGCCAAATGATGACAAGAAGAGGACCTTCCACTATGGTCACCAGGAGTTTCCTATCATGTATTGCAGGTTGTACAATGTGGCCACCACCTTTATTGTAGTAATAAACAACATTTTTAACGCATTATTTGTTTAATTCGTGTTGGTGTACCTTGACGAAAGCTTTCTGCATTGCTGGTTGACAAAAGAGTATGAATATCATGTAAAGAAGGTTTTAAAGACTTTGCTGGAGGAAAGGTATTTTTCAAAGATCTCTAAGTGCAACTTGGTTGTGGGAAACGTTCATTTCCTTGGACACATTTTTAACAATGGATAGGTTGCTTTGGAAATTAGCATGGTGTCTATCGTGTACAATTTCTGAAGATGTATACTATGCACAATGAGTAAGATTTCATTGAGTTTTGTACCTAATACTAGAATTTTTTTGTTTTTTATGCACAAGTATCAGCGCAACACTATGATCCCCTTCACAATAATCGCAAGTGTGATTGCGAGGTTAGGAAAAAAAAAGCCTTTGAGAATTTGAGAAGGGATTTTTCCTCCACATTGGCCTTACATTTTGCCAATGGCAACCATGAGTTTGAATTGGCAAGCGATGCATGATTTTTTGCAATACGACGTATGTCTTAAAATGTTTTTGGAGCATATCACAACCATGCAAAAAAATGCTTCAATTTCATTGGGGAGTGATATCCTAAGCGGGCAGATGTTTGTCTTCTTTGTAAGTTTTGCACTCAAGGGTTGAGCTTTGTCATCCTAGGACACTATACAAGGATGGGCACACACAAGGACATGATCAAACGTTATGTAAGCAATAAAATTGTGTAGGTTACCACTATAATGAAACAATTCTACACCTATGCAACGAATGTGAGAAATGAAGATTGAAGGAAACACTTGTTTAGAAAAGATAACAAGGCCTTTAGATTAGTATTCAAGCTTCAAGATTTTGTCATAGGGTTGTTTGGAGGGTAGACCTACCTAAATAGGAGTGGTTCTAAGGTATGAAATGATGAAGTTACAAGCAGATGGATTTTTGACCTAAGTGCATGATTTTGTGGACAAGTTCAGTTGGGAAGCCATCTTAGGAACTTATGGGTATGACATAGGAAGGCCTTGAATTAATACATGATCTAATGTCTCAGGAGGTGTAGTCTTAGTGTGCATCATTGCTCTCGCCTCCTTATCGACAATGGACCAACTAATGGATAGATGAGATGAAAGAGATTGTCATTTGATACTACTAAGTGATTGCATTGAAAGAACGAGAGCATAGAAGAGGGACTTCCTTACCACCATATCCTTCGTATTTACTTGCATACCATTGATGAATGGGTTAAAATTGATGATTTCTACACATTCCATGAGGCACTTCTCTACATTCTTTTGAATAGAAAAAAAACGTTTTTGAACTACTTGCATGATCCCCCCCCATTGAGAATAAATTGTCAACATTGACCGTAACGCTCGTTGAAGGAGACCATTGGTGAACCATGACAAGAAGCGGCCAATGATGATATTCTTTGAAGGGCATGTCATACACTGATTGCCTTTGATCGAAATCTTGTGTATAAATAGAACGAAAATGGTAATCGGTAACATGAAACATGGAGAAAGAGTGAATCATTTCAACCCTCCCTTGTTTAAAAAAACAAAGGCGTGGACTTAATTCAAAAGGTCATGTTTTAGCCAAATGGCAGTGGCCAACACTTACTAAACAAGTTGTTGCTACCATTGCATATGATGCCTTCACCGTGAAAACATTTAGGAATGGTGACGAAATCAGCGTGTGCTAGATTTGAAGTGGTTTATAGAACCTTGATTAAAAAGAAATTACAATGACACCATACTCACACTATGCCTTCATTGACTATATGTCAGGGGATTTAGTTTTTTAATGTGCGTGGAGTAATGTCTTGAATTTAGGGTTTGACGGATGTTTGTTTTCATGTTTCTCAATTTTGTACATGGATTCATTGATTTTGGACAATGTTCTTATAATTTGCCAATCTTGGATATCTTAGAGATATCTGCTGGGTTTCACGGGTCAAAGTATTATCTTTTAAATGAAAGTTATTGATTTTCTATGTTTTGTAAGACCTGTTCATGCAACATTGTGTTGAGTTCCATCTTCTTCTAGCCTACAAGATTGTGAAGCGACATCCAATCGTTTCCATAGATTGAAAGATATGAGGGAGGTTGGTCATGGATGGAGCAGAATTAAAAAAATGATTACCAAGATGCATGAATTCAGTAACAATTCATCTTGATGTTGTATTTCTATGCATGATGCTTTACGTTATAGTATATAAATGTTTGGATTGATTGCTTCAGCTCGCACGACTTGACAAACTAATGCCTCTAACTAAAATGCTTGAAAATATATTTTTGTTGCCTAGAGCAAGCGTAACTTATTTGCGGTGCCTAGAACCATTTTTTGCGCCTCGATTCCAGATAGCATACATTACATGCAACAAAAAGGAATTTTAAAGGTCAAAACATTGATTCAGTTGGAAAAGTTGCATTTGGAAACAAAGCAGTAAAGTACAAAATCCAACAAACATCATGGACATTGAAAGTAAGAGGAAAAAATGAAAACGTTTTTAAAGGCAATGGATGGGAGGATGAATGGAATACACTTATTTCATTTTAACAAAGTCCCTTCAACTTTCTGAATACTCAACATATGATGTTTTGAATAGTTACTTTTCCATGGATAGTAAGAGAGAAAGGAATTCATGGTATACTTTAAAATCTGGTGGTCTTTGAAATTTCATACTATAAAAGTACTAATGTAGAGTAAGATCATTTTATTCAATTTCGAATTTAAAGCAATGTTTTCTTATTAGAAGGGAATTTCATGATGATTTCATGATGACATTATTATGGTAAAACATCCTCATGTATTCACTAGGTCACATTGAATTATGAACTCTCCTTTTTACATCTCTGAATAATACCTCATAAGTAGACCAAAACATGAAAAACCTTCAAACAATGCTATTGTATGAATCCATTAATAATAAATGATATTAAAAAGCATTTCAAGAAACCAACATACGGATAGTTATTTGGATTTGTTGGGCTTTTCAAGTATGACATGTCAATGGTTCTTTAAAATGTAGTACTAAGAGTCCATGGAATGTATTCCTTTATAAGATTATTTTTTATGAATCTCTAAGTAATAGTACACTATGTTTTTTTTTTGTAAGTTAATTCTCCATGTTCTAATAGTAAGCGTAGGAAAGGCATTAAATAGAAGCATGACCTAACCAAAGTAAAGATATTTTGGGATAAGGCTGACAAAAGTACATAAAAATACATGACCAATTTTCAGTGAATTCATTTAGATTAAGGAACAAACAATTAAAATTAAATGAAAGGATAATCTCATCTAGATTTACATTTAAAAATCCTAATTCATCAAAATTGCATTGAAAAACTAGATTTACAACAAGGTTTTCATGTCACTTTTCTTGAAATATGTTATCATGATAAAAATAGATACCTATTCATATAGTATTTGTTTTAATATTCATGCAATTTGCGATAGATGTTTCACGGACATTCTGATTACCATCACTTGTATCTACGTTTCAAAGGCCTTACTAACCTATTGCTCAAACACAATGAGATAACTAATAATTGGAAACATGGGTAGGGCCAAGGTATTGAAACATGCGTTTATTTTCTATCTTTTGATTTATGTCTATGGTTATAGTTTATCGTTAAAGAATAGTGTACTTTCGTTTTGATACATACAAGATAAATGTTTTCAACCGAAAGTAGAAATTTTCACTCATTCAAGTTCATTAGTGTTATTCTATGTTTATCTTGATTTTTAAGACAAAATCAATATGTAATATGTCTTTCATTACCGTCTAGAATTGTGTTAATGATATACATAGTTTTTTTTGAAGAACTAAGTTTATTCGTATATTATTATTCGAATATCTTGATTTTACATACAGTGAACACATTATTATTTCTTTTATCGATAGAAATTTTTTTTCTATTACAATATGTGAAACTAAGTTGTATCTTACTTCTTAAAAAGTGATGATTGTTTATGGTGAGTTTTCCTTACATATACATTCTTTTGTATAAGTAATATTTTCGTTAAAGGAAATTTACGGATTGAGACTAATTCAGAGAAAATTTATTTAGTAAATGATACAATTTATTACAATGTTTTTAGTTTGTTTTAAATGAAAGAGATCTGACTTATAAATAACCTTTAGTATTTATAGATGAGTATTATTTCTTTATTTGTTTTGTTTATTTAAAGTAATGAATATGGGTTATGAAATAATCTTATTAGTTACAAATTCAATGAATAGGAATCTTGTATAAAGTTTATCATACATCTATCATGATGTCAATATCTCATCCTTTTCACTCTTTTTAAATTTGGATTATTTCCATTTCATCATAATTTCCATACAAAAAATAAAATTAAAAATAGATGAAAAAAAACCAATTTTTGTGGGCTCAAATGGTCTTCATTATTTAAGTTGAATGGTTTTTCAATTCAAAATAGCTCTTCTGCATTATCTATCTTGTGAGAGGTTATAGGGCCCATTTATTATGAGAGAAAAACGTTTCAGTATCATGAGTTTTACCTTATTTTCACTTTAATTTTAACATTTTCGCCGTTTTCTTCCCTGATGTTCACGTAGTTGTATGGCTCGTATGTACACTTTTCCACCTTCTTGCGTTGAGAAATCCTCATGTGACCCGCAAGATTTGGTGTACCTTTGAATGTCTGCTCTATTTGATTGGACGCACTTCGTCGGCTTTCGAAGCGCCGAAACTAGTTCTAGGCAGCGGAAAAAAGTTGCTCTGGCTCTAGGGAATGGAAATAGTTTTAAAGGCATTCTAGTTAGAGGCATTAGTTGGCGATGTCGTGAGAGCTTAAGCAATGGACCCTTTGTTTGCAATGCGCTCGCCTCCGTCGATTCCGATTCGAATACGTACTCCCCGATACAAGTGAGAGAAGGGGTTGTCCCGTTGTAGTCGGGGAAAGTGTAAGGGAAGGCATCGCCAATGGAAACATTTGGAGTTTGGAGAAGCCGACCTATTCATCCTTCCCTTCGTTGCGGCTTCTGATTTGAGTGAAATCGATGTCGGAATGTTTCTTCTCATCAACTTCGTAACCAACCAGCAGCACCCTCTAGCCATTGCTCGATGCCCCCAGACCGTCTAGGTTCCGAAGCACCAACGTTGGTGTAACCCAAGCAGTCCTTCATTTCCGGCTCATTCTTCACTCACCTCTGACTTCGTTCTCACGTAAGGAGAGTCGAAGTCTGTACACTGGCAAGCTTGCCCCGAGGCCCGACACCTCGAGCCTGAAAGCAATGGCAAGGTCTCATCGGGAGCGCGTTGAAGCCGCCATGGAACTTGAGTCCACCCTCTTCCCCTCCCTCTCCCGGCGCTCGTCCTCTCAACGAGGGAACAGCGCGCGACGCTCGCTACAGCTGGAAGGCCTGGAGAGGCCGTCAGGCACGGCGGACATTAGCGTCGGCGTCAGGGCCCTTCCCGCGTGGGCTGCCGAGACGCAGCTGCTGCACGCTGAACGCTCCATCGCAGACGACTCTGCCTCGCGTCACTCCCACTCGCTGCTGCTGTCGGAGTACGCCCTCACGCTGCTCTCAACCACGCCCCACGCCAGGCGCTCCCTCGACTGCCCCAAAGGAGAACCGACCGCCGGGTGGCGACGGGGTCCCGGACCCCGGGACAGCCGAACACCCGCGCTCTCCTCTCCCATCGCGGGCTTACCCAACGCGCAGCAAATGGAGCGAAACCTGGCGGGGCGGGAGCAGCAACTGTTTCCGCGTACTGGCGAGTTTCATGGGTTCCCTCACCCTCCGGCCGTTGGCAGTGGCATGGAATATACCTTGCTAACGGACAGGCTCGTGGCTCCTGCACATCCTGCCGGACCTCTGACCGAGTTGACGGCTGCGCTGGCAGAGCACGGATCAGCTGTCTTCCCGAGGACAAGGACGCTGAGTGCAAGCGGCCGCACGCGACCCGCTGTCGCACCAACAGAAGCTATATGGCAAGGGGACGATGCCCGCGGTGTCGACGCAGTCGTCCCAACTTATATCAGCGACCTGGTCGATGAGGGCGCTCATAGGCTTGCGGGCGGCTGCCCAGCCGCCGCATCGGCTGCTGCGACGGCGGCCGCCCCTTTGCAGTGGGACGGGAACGCGGCAAGCTTCGCCGCCCACACTTCATCACAGCCGCCGACGCAGCCTGGTGCGGCGCCGGGGGCTACGTCAAGGCCTTGGCAGAGCGAGCCAGAGCTTCACGGGTTGGTTGATTGGGGAGCCGTTGACCGCGCGCTAGGGCCTCCCGGACTTCTGCACGCCAGGGCGGCCATGGTCGCTGGGGCGATGGCGGACGTGAGCCCAGAGCGTTATTGATTCTGTTGGAAACCATTCTGGGGCGAATTCTGTACCTATACATACGTGTTCTTCAAGCATGGACAGCAGCCCCAGGGTTGTTTTGAATGTCCCCTCCATGAAGGCACCAACCTGTGGGTAGGCTACTAGATGAAGGGTTACTTCATCATATCATCGCCTTAGTGTTTGTTCTGAGCAGAGTACTACTAGATTTTGGCCACTTAGGAACATTTCCTGGAATGCCACCATGGATGCATTCATTGTGCCTCTTTTCAGGTTTAGCAGCGTGCACACTGTGTTTTACACATACTACACCATGTTGGCTAGTTGCCACTACCTACACCGCATCTTTGAACCGCAGGATTGCCGTACCGGAGTACAATATTNGGTGTTGGTTTGTGTGGCTTCCACCCGTCACGACCGACACTGCTAGTTTACCGATATACCCACATTCGGGGTATATGGCAGAGGAGGGCGTGAAGACACGATGGGCCTCTGGACTACACCGAGACTTCTCCAGCACCTACGACAGCGCCGGCGAGACGCGGTCGATGCGTTCCGGCAGCCATGTGGGCCAGTCAGGAGATTGGAGATTTTTCTCGGTGGGTTCAGACCCGCGCACCCGGTTGACTGCACCAGTGCGACGAGGAGACCCGATGGCTATTGTGGGGCTTCCGATGTTCGGAAAGCCGTCTGTGATGTCTGGACGTTGATTCCGAGATGTTTTGGCACTGCTCATATTTTCTCGGTGGTCGAGACCCGGGCACTCGGACAGTTGTTCCGGTGCCTCGAGGAGACGACCTTTGTTACTCTCGTGGTGTATGCAGTGTGTTCTCCCTATTGACTCATTTGGGTTCAGCAGGGGTGACGGGGCCTAGTGCGGTTAGCTGCCGGCGCCCCTATATAAGCCCGCTAGGGGCTCATTTGTAATCTCTCCTTGTTCTTTATATTCAACGTTCCAGACTTAGCCAAATTCTTGCCGTCTTGCATCGCACTCACACACAGAGCTCATGTTCGTTTTTGCATGGGCCTGCATGCCCTAAAATTATTTCCAATCTGGTATCAGAGCGCAGGGGGGCGTGTGAGCAGCACAAGCAGCAGCAGTGGGCGGAACGCTAAGAGAACGCGCCACGTGGCGCCACGCCAGCAGCAGCGTGAGGGAGCGCGAAGCGACTGCACGCGAACGCCACAGGGGCGGTGAGAAGCAGCAGCAACAGCAGTAGCAGCAGCACGCGTTGGCAGAAGTAGCGTGCACGAGCAGTAGCGACGCAGCAGCAGGTTGCAGCCGTGGCAGCAGCGAGGAGCAGCAGCGAGCAGAAGCAGCAGCGTGTAGCAGCAAGCAGCGACGCAGCAGTAGCAGAAGCAGCAGCAGCAGGAGCAGCAGCTTTAGTAGTAGCAGCAGCAGTAGCAGTAGTAGCAGTAGCAGCAGCAGCCGCAGCAACAGCAGTAGCAGTAGCAGCGTGCAGAGCGAGGAAAGGAAAAAAAAAAAACAGAAGCAGCAGCGGCGGCAGCATCAAGCAGCAACAGCAGCATGTAGCAACAGCAGCTGCGGCGGCAGCAGCAAGCAGCAGCAGCAGCTGCTACGCAGAGTAGCAGCAGTAGCAGTAGCAGCGTGCAGAGCGAGGAAAGGAAAAAAAAAAAACAGAAGCAGCAGCGGCGGCAGCATCAAGCAGCAACAGCAGCATGTAGCAACAGCAGCTGCGGCGGCAGCAGCAAGCAGCAGCAGCAGCTGCTACGCAGAGTAGCAGCAGTAGCAGCTACTACAACAGCGACGGCAGCAGAAGGAGCGTGCAGCAGCAGCAGTCGCGGCGGCAGCAACAAGCAGCAGCAGCAGCTGCTGCGCAGAGCAGCAGTAGCAGTTGAAGCAGAAGCAGCAGCAGCAGTAGCAACCGCAGCAGCTGCACCTGCCGCTGCAGCTGCTGCTGCCGCTGCGAGGAGGGCCTCGCAGCCCTCCTCTGATCGGGGGGATCCTCTGAGGGGGCCCCGCTCGCACCCCCCCCTCCCTTCCTCCTCTTCTTAGGGGGGCCCTCGGAGGGCCTTGCCGAGCCCCTCCGAGGGGCCCTTCGGACGGGGCCCGTCGGCCTCGTGGGCCCCCTCGGCCCCGTCGGCCCCGTCGGCCCCGTCGGCCGACTGACGGAGGGGCCGGGTCAGAGGGGCGGACAGCCCCCCCCCTCTCGCTCCCTCCTCCCCCCCCACACCCACTCGCTCACTCGCTCGCTCAGCGAGCGAGCGAGCGAGTGTGCACGGGAGGGAGAGCCGGACAGGCCGGATACCCCCCCTCCCCCCTCCTCATTTTCACCGTTCGCCCACCTTCCGGGCAATCGAGAAAAGGGGGGGGGGGCAAGTCACGAAAGGTACGAAAAGGGGTACTCCTGACAGAAGAACAAAAAAAGAAGGAAAAAAAAAGAAAAAAAAGAGAAAGGCAAGGGCTTCAAGCGAGCAGAGGGGACAACCAAAACAAAAACAAAGGGGGGTGGCGGGTGAGGCCAAAGAAAAAGAAAAACAGAAAGGGGGGCCTGAGGACTAGAGAATACCGACAAAAAAAAAAGGTCATCTTCCAACTACCACCGCCGCAACAGCCGCAGTTTCATAGCTGCAATAGCAGCATCAGGCGGTAAAGTGTCGACGACTACATCGTGCGATGGCTGCGCGACAGCTTTTGCTTTCGTCTTCTTAGCCGACTGCGGACGGTCGTTGGCAACGATCTCCGCTTCTAGACGCGTCCTCGACCGGCGTCTTTCTGGGGCCCATGGATTGGTGCGCGCATTTCACCCCGTAGGATCGACGGCGGATTCGAGTCCTACGAGCTCCGAGGGCTGGGTCGTCTACCGCTTGGAGCAGCAACCACATCTACAGCCGCCACCCCTTTTTGTCTTGGAGCAGTCTTCGCTCCATTAGTTGCAGCAGCATTAGTGGCCGCAGTTAGTCAGACTGTCGTCTCCGGGCGTGTTGTGGTAGTGCAGCTCTTCCCGTCTGGTCACGTTTGCTGACCCGGACGCCGTGACCTCCAGGAGTGACAGTACCTATTGGCCCCGTTCTCTCCCGTGGCTTGGTGTTTACCACCGGGAGTAGGTGCCCTTGGCACCTATCCATCGTCCAGCGCACGAGATGAGTGCGCGGACATTAGAGCAGGCGCCCTGCGCATTCGCCTGCTACTACTGTGGTGATGGACGTCATGGTTGGCGTCGCTGTCGGACGCGCCCTCCCGGCTGGCATCCACCTTGTCTACAGTCTCGTTCGAGCCTGTGTCCTCCACAGCATACGGATCTGCCGGCGTTGGTTGATCCCCTAGCTGGACCTCTGGCGAGCATATTCGCTCAGATCCACGGCCTCCGGCAGACGGTGCAGCGGCTCTGTGACCTTGTTGTTGCTGAGCGTGCTTCTGCTACTCGTTCGTTGACGGCCTCTTCGATCACATCTCTTCCATCCTCTCCTCCTTCCTCATCCGATGGTGTACCTTCAGCTCCACCTGCCAGCGAGTCCCAGACTGCCACCATCCTGTCGATCCTTCACTCTACGACCACGACGCCATCTCGCGATGACATACCTCCATGCAGTCGTTCCAGTCGAGTGACTCTGCGACGTCGGCGTCAGCGCTCTGCACGGCGTACTCGCGCCGGTGTTGATACATCCTCCACCTCCTCGGGCTCCGTTGCTGTACCTGTCGAGGGGGAGCATGGTCACCGCGCATTGCCTGATGTGACTGTAGCGATAGGATTCGCACTCGCGCCGGGCCGTGCTGCCGCAACGTCAGCACAGGTAGACTCAGATGATACGGTGACATATCGCATGGAGTCTGATCTCGACATGGAGGTCATGGTGTAGACTTGCGTGTCATCGAGCTCGACTTCCACGTCCGCGCTGGATCCAGATCTTATACAGCAGCAACTTGCGTTAGGAGGAGTGTAGGCCCTGCGTCCGTGGGCAGTGCCACTCGCGGCTCCTACCGGTGGTGGCGCGGCGGTTGCATAGGGGTCTCGTACGGATCGGGATGCCTCTTGCAGAGTTTTGGCGGAGTTTGTGCAGTAGGCTCACACGAGCCCGGCGGAGGTTCCACTGCAGGAGATATGCGTGTCATCGAGGTCGACATCCACGCTGGGACAAGAGCCGGACATTCTGCAGCAGTAGTTTACCTCAAGAGGAGTGCAGGCACGGTGTCCCTGGACTGTGCCACTCCCAGCTCCGTCCGGTGGAGGCCCAGGACGTTCGGGAGAGAGTGTGCAGACGACTCACACGACTCCGGCGGATGTTGGAGTACTTGGGACTTGCATGTTATCGAGGTCGACATCTACGCTGGGGCAGCAGCCAAACATTTTGCAGCAGCAGGTTGCATCACAAGGAGGGTAGGTCTCACGTGCCTTGGTGATGCCATTCGCGACTCTGATCAGTAGCGACCTGGCGGCAGCAGAGGAGTATTGTGCGGATCGGGATGTCCCATACAGATTTCCAGGGGCGTTGGCGCACGGGACTCATACTAGCCCGACAGCGGTCGCTGTACATGAGCAGAGTCGACCGGCTGGTCTGTTAGAGGTTGAGGCGTTCTTGAGAGCAGCAGTTCTGAGAGATGTCGCCGAGACATATGCTGCAGCAGACACATCATGCTTCACCGCCTCATCTGCACTACCTGAGGACCAGCTTCAGCGTGAGGAGTCGTCCATGTTCCCATAGTCTTCGGGTTCCCGTGCCCACGACGGAGCTGCGACATACATGACGGAGTCAGATGATGGTCCTTACTCTATCATCGAGCAGGTGGTAGCGACCAGCGTTCCTGGCGAGACAGTGCGTGAGCGCCAGCTGCGCTTGTTGGTCGCCTTGACGGACATTGCTGAGCTGGAGCCCTGTACACCTGTGTCCATTATGGCGGCAGTCGAGGACACCGGAGCAGATCCATACATGCAGATGGAGTCACCTCGTCAGCAGGAGCTGAGTTCTGCCCCCTCGATTTCACCTCTTGGTGACGCTACCGATCACATCGACGCCGAGAGTGGCAGTACCTGCACAGACGACGCTTCCACATTCTCTACGGACTCTGACGACTCCTCCTTCTCCTTCTCTCTCAGCATGCGACCGCTCACTCCTCGCATGACAGACACGAGCTGTGATGTGGATGCGACACCTGTAGCTGCATCCGATATTCCAGTATCTCAGCACATTGCGACCTTGGTTGACCCCCAGGAGGATGCAGCGGCACCTGTTCCATCATCTTCAGCAGCAGAGATGTAGATGGCGCTGTACTCACGAGCTGTGCAGTCTGCATGTGCAGCATCCAGTGAGGCATAGTTCATTCTACACCAGGTCGACATGGGCCACCTCGACATGTCCGAGGCAGATTATGTTGATCTGCAGGAGTGTGTAGTCATGCTACAGCGGGAGATGGTGGCAGCGCGTGTGCGATTCTCAGAAGAGGGCAGCATCACTGGTACCGGCAGGAGCCTTCCTGCAACAGCAGTGATGCTCAGCGTGCCTTCGGCTTCCGCCATCCCAACTCCTGTCGACTCCATCATCGCTCCTCCTTCTTCTGCTACCGTCACGCACCTTCATCCACCCAACTCACCTGTCCCATCTTCATCTTCATCCACGAGTGGTGATCCGGTTCATCGCTCCAGCTCTCCTCTTCTAGCAGTACACCCTTGTGTCTCAGGGTCTCCTATCCCGTATCGGAGGCCAGCTTCGCCACTTCATCCACGCACGCGTGCTGCTCGCCCATTCCCGTTCCTCCGGTGTCCACAGATGCATCGCGGCAGTGCGGAGGAAGGAGAGACTGTGAGTTGGGACCCTTGGCAGTCACGCGAGGACTGGTATACCCCAGGTGATGCAAATTCACGTGAGGAGTTGTAGCCGGAGACACCACTTCGTCTTTGAGGGAGGGAGTCGACTCACAGGTGACAGGGGGAGCTGTCTCTACATGATGGATACACTACATGACTCATCGCCTAGGATCTGTTTAGCTACGACATCAGTATCTCCATCGAGGACATCGCTGCCAGGTTCATCTGTCCAGGGGGAGTGTTGTGTGGACCTCGACCTGACGCGACGCCATGGGAGATGCATGGCGAGGTCCATGCTCTGTTCTGAGCATCTAGAGCATCCTGCATGTGCCTCATGCTACGTGTGTGCACAACTGCATACAGATGGTAGCACACTGTTGGTCGAGACCCGGACACTTGGTGCATTGCACCAATGTCACGAGGAGACCATGTGATCGTGTGTCTAACTGTGTCGCTATACTGTGTGTAGCATTGTGCATGCGAGCTGTTGGTCGAGACCCGGATACTTGGTGCATTGCACCAATGTCACGAGGAGACCATGTGATCGTGTGTCTTAGTGTGTCGCTATACTGCATGTGACATTGTGCATGCGAGCTGTTGGTCGAGACCCGGACACGTGGTGCATTGCACCCGTGTTACGAGGAGATCCTCCCTTGATCCTGTGTTTGGATGATGATACTATTGAGTTTGATTGCTCGTAGTGGTCGAGACCCGGAATGTGGTACCGCCAGTGTCACGAGGAGACCATCTTGTCCTTTGACATGTGTATGATGTGCATTACACTGGTTTGTGTGTGTGTGCATCACTCCTCTCATGGTCGAGACCCAGACACTTGGTCGGCTGTGCCAGTGTCCAGGGAGACCATGGATGGATAGCAAACGAGTGTGTGTGTGTGTTTGTGTGAGTTGACTCATGCATGTTATGGCTTGCCATGCATTGTTGTTCCATGCCTTCGCTCATTCGTTCTGGCGTGGACGGCTATGTCAGCCAGGGGGAGTGTTGGTTTGTGTGGCTTCCACCCATCACGACCAACACTGCTAGTTTACCGATATACCCACATTCGGGGTATATGGCAGAGGAGAGCGTGAAGACACGATGGGCCTCTGGACTGCACCGAGACTTCTCCAGCACCTACGACAGCACCGGCGAGACGCGGTCGATGCGTTCCGGCAGCCATGTGGGCCTGTCAGGAGATAGGAGAGTTTTCTCGGTGGGTTTAGACCTGCGCACCCGGTTGACTGCACCGGCGCGACGAGGAGACCCGATGGCTATTGTGGGGCTTCCGATGTTCGGAAAGCCGTCTGTGATGTTTGGACGTTGATTCCGAGATGTTTTGGCACTACTCATATTTTCTCGGTGGTCGAGACCCGGGCACTCGGACAGTTGTTGCGGTGCCTCGAGGAGACGACCTTTGTTACTCTCGTGGTGTATGCAGTGTGTTCTCCCTGTTGACTCATTTGGGTTCAGCAGGGGTGACGGGGCCCGGTGCGGTTAGCTGCCGGCGCCCCTATATAAGCCCGCTAGGGGCTCATTTGTAATATCTCCTTGTTCTTTATATTCAGCGTTCCAGACTTAGCCGAATTCTTGTCGTCTTGCATCGCACTCACACATAGAGCTCATGTTCGTTTTTGCATGGGCCTGCATGGCCAAAAATTGTTTCCAATCGTAGGCTCATGGCGGAAGATGGTGCGCAACTTCTGATTTTGCTGGAAATCGTTGTTGGCGTTGATTTCCGGCGTTTACCAGCCGTGCCCCATACCGAGGTGTTGAAGTTCGTTGGCCACTCATAACTCTGTGCTCTCTTGCCATCACACACTGTGCATCTCATTGTAGAGATTGAATGACATGGCTCAACTTGGGGAAGCAACAAACGTGACAGCTCTGGCAGAAATGTTTGATGCTTTCTGGCAACCACTGCAGCTTCACCCAAGGGCTTCCTCTGAGGCACTTGTTGCCATCGTCTAACTCCTTGTGTCTCTTATGACTCTGTGATGTGGAAGATGCTAGGGCCCGTACACTCTGACTGCCGTGTCCTGCATCATGTTGCTTGCGTTGAATGTTTTTGGGGCAGCTACATTTCCCAGGTGCTGATCCTTAGGGGGCCACTGTGCCGGGTTTTCCCGTGCATTGGTGAGTAGCCATCGTGAGGTTGATATCCAAGCGGTCGGGCTCGACCCCCGGGTGGCGGTGTGTACTCGCTCAGGCGTGATGCCCGGAGCGAGGCACGCTCACCGGTTGACTTAGCTACTCTCGCTCCCCCTTACACTTGTCTTGGTTGTACCGAACAAAGTGAAGCAAGCTTTCCGCATCCATGGCGTGGCATGTCTCTTGCGTGTCCATGGTTGGTCTGACACGTGTGACCTAGGAAGGTTACCAGCAACTTCTGGTATCAGAGCAGGTGAGACACCTCACCACTGCTCACACGGTCCTGGTCGCTGGTCCAATGTACATCCAAGCAAGTTAGGTCAAGCACCATCTGCCGGACCTCACAGCAGAAGCGAGTCATCTCCACTCGTCGCCACCTCACCGCAGTCTTGCGTACTCACATTGTCTCGCTCTTTAAGTCACTTGTGATCAGTGTTGGGCGTTCTTGGCTGTTCTCGGCCACTCACCGCCGCTCTGGGTCACCCGCGGCTGCTCTCAGCTGCGCGCATCTATCCTCAGCCACTCTCGGCCGTGTTGCGACTG
>SZWC01001822.1:0-32747 GCA_023375785.1 Penium margaritaceum | reverse complement strand
AGTCACTTGTGATCAGTGTTGGGCGTTCTTGGCTGTTCTCGGCCACTCACCGCCGCTCTGGGTCACCCGCGGCTGCTCTCAGCTGCGCGCATCTATCCTCAGCCACTCTCGGCTGTGTTGCGACTGCTCGGGGCCAATCACCAACCCTAGCTACCCGGCACCTTCAGCCGCCCCCGCAGCTACTCACTCTGAGGAGCTCTCTTCACCGCGCAACCCTGCATCCTCTCCAGTGCAGGGTGACCACTGAACATCTGTTAACCACAGCGGTGGACCTCTCAGTCTCACACACTGGCGGACGACGTGCCACAGTGGGTGCATATGCTCGATCACACTTACTGGCAGGACGACATTGATGCCGAACGCGAACGGGAAGAAGCAGAGATTGATCGACAGGTCTACACACCAGATGACCTCCCACCATCACCACCTCTCTCTCCAAGGATGCAACCTACCAGCATTTCCGAGCCTGTCGAACCTGCCACAGCTCCCTCGTCTGCACCCGCTGCTCCCGAACCTCTCCCTACCATTGCAGGCTCAGCTGATGCTTCCACTGCACCAGAGGTTCCTGGCGTCATTCCCATTCTCCCATTGCACACCGACTCCATAAGTTTGGCTGGTGGCATTCTTGACGCTGCTGCTGGAGCCGCAGCTAGGGCCTGCCGTGCTCCTATACAGACGGCGGTCGGTCGAGCAACTGAAGCATACACACAGACAGATGCTTCTCTCACCTTACTGGTAGCAGCGCCTACCAATATCGCCACTCAGATCACAGCAGCAGCAGCGTCTATTGCAACCGCAGCCTCCACAATAGCAGACATCACCTCCAGCTCAATCGGCTCCATCAGAGCGTCCACCGCAACCGCAGTGCTTACGCCCACTGGTGCCCCTCGTGACGCACCATCACACATCACCACCATTGTTCTGATCGCATCAGCCTCAACTGAAGTTGCTGGTGCCACTGCGATGGGGCTTCTCTGCCTCATTGTTGCGGTGGCCGGGTGGGTGGCTGTCCTTTCTTCCTCAGTCTCTGCTGTGGTGCCGCCGCTGTTCAGCCTTCTTCCTCGCGATGAGCAGAGTACTCATACTCACACCTTCCCTCATTTGGATCTTACATCTTCTCACTCACTCCACTCCTAGCCTCGAGTTTGTCTTCACATCATGCCTGCACCAGAGGAGACCATAGAGGCCCTCTAGGCCGCCCTTAGTGAGGCACAAGCGGAGAGACGTAGAGCAGAGGATGAGCTCCATCGGGGGCAGGAATCAAAAGAGGAGTTTGCTGCCACCATTGCTGCTCTAGTGTTAGAATAGTTGCAGTCCATGCCCGCATTTGCTGCAGTGCCTCCCGCCACAGAATCTGGTTCGGCAGATTCATCAGCTCCTTCTGGTGGTGCCGTTGCCAACTGCTCCTCTCCAGCTCTTTCCTCTTCAGCCTTTGTCCGCCCTGTGCTACCAGCCCGCCAGAAGGACTTTGAAACTCCACCTCCACAATTCATGCCCAAGCTCACATTCACTTCCTGGGAAACACGCTTTAGCGCGTGGGCCCAGGGTGAGCTTCTCTGGCAATACTACTCGCCGGAAAAATCACCATTTGTGCCGCAGCCCACTGAGGCCGCTCGCGCCGTGAGAGCACTCATCAACGCAGGCCCAGAGAGTCTTCTCGACGACATTGGTACGTACAACACTGACCCCTCTCGCGGCACGCCAGCAGATCCCGTCGGTGCATATGCCCTCATCCGCCGCCGCAAAACCGTCACTGGCCATGCGGCCCAAAGCGCCCTCACAGTGCAATTCAACACCTTGCAAATGCGCGCAGACGAAACAGCAGATAAATACTGGGCACGTAGCTTACGTCTGCTACGCGATCTTGGCAAAGCTGCACCTGGACCTCTCTCTGCCTGTCTCTCCATCGTCGCAGGCCTCATTCCCGAACTCGCAGAGTTGTATTTGCATGTCTCTCAGTTAGAGCTCGAGCGTCTTGCTTCCGAGTCTGTCCCAGCTGATTCTCCACCTGGGATTGGGCCTCTCTTTGACTTCACTGCTTCACGTCTCACCGACTAGTGGAATGCTTTGCAAAGCAAGCGCATGCATCGTGCCGCTCTCGCAGCCATCACCACTGCCTCCTCTTCCTCTCCTACCACAGCCTCCTCTTCCACCTCATCCACTTAGTCAGCAGCACACTCCACGCAGGGTATCTCCCGCAGTGGGGGTGGTGGATCCATTGGTGGTGGTGGTCGTGGAGGCAAAGGCCGTGGGGGTGGCCGCGGTGGCAAGAATGAAGCTCTCACTACAGATGTCACTTGCTGGAACTGTGGTGCATCTGGTCGCTCTCCACCAAAATGCCCTGCCCCTCGTAACAATGCACGACTGGCTTCCTCCATGTGCGCTCATTGGGCCCGCACTGGTGCCACTGCCTCATCGGCGGCCGTAGCAGTGACCGTCTCTTCATCCTCCTCGTCCTCTGCTGCGCTCTCAACCACATCTGCACCACTACATCCAACTCCCACTGCACCCAGCCCCTGGGGCTGGATACCTCCTCCCTCCGGCCCTCTGTACTATGGCCCACCATCTTCACACTACCATGTACCTCACTGGAGTCGTGACGATGGGACTTTCTCTGATCGCTCCTCTGACCGTTCCTCTGAGCGCTCGTCCGATCGTCGTGATGAGGAGCGCAACCTCGAGCGCCGCCTCACCGAGCTTCTCCATCGTCGCTCTCAGGGAGGTGAGAGTATGAGTGGCCAGTGCTGTTCATCTGTGTGTGAGTCTGAGGCCACCCTTCGGGGTGCCACCTCTGGGCGTGTTCAAGGGGACTTGCCTGCAAGTTGCGAGTGGATTGAGGAATGGCAGTCATGCACCTTTCCCACACGTTTTAGCCCTTCGTCTCCCTCGTCTACTCGTGGTACTGTCGCTGTCTGTCTTGTTCTCCCGTCCACTCGTGCATCCCCTGGCCTCTGGATCATTGATTCAGGTGCCACTCATCACATGACTTCTTGTCGCTCTTCCTTTGTCTCTCTCGGTCCCGTTCAATCCGTCCGCTCTGTTCGCACNTGTTGGTCCTGGTGGCACTGTCTACCTATCTGACGTGTTGTATGTGCCTGACCTGGAAGTCAGTCTCCTCTCCGTGACCACCCTTGATGACCAGGGCATGGATTTCTCCTCCAGCCGTGGACTCGCCTCAATCTCTCTGCGCTCATCTGGCCGTGTTGTTCTTCGTGGCATGCGGTGTGATCACCTGTTTCGCGTCCCCCTCAATCTGCCCTCATCTTCCGCTGCCTCTACACTTGTTCATGTCACCCATTCCTTGTCACCTGATCATGCTGATCTCTTGCACCGTCGCCTCTCTCACATCCACACTGCTGCCATCCAGCGCCTACTGCGCCTTCAGCCTGCTCTTGGGCTTGACGCTGCCACGTTTGCGCCCCCTTGTTCATCCACTTGTCTGGACTGTGCTAGTGGAAAGATGCATCGCTCTCCCTTTTCCTTGTCTGAGTCAACAACCACTCACCCTCTTGACCTGGTTCATGCCGACGTCATGGGTCCTCTGTCCCATGAATTTCTTGGTGGTCTTGGCCGCTACGTCCTGTGCTTGACGGATGACTTCTCTCGCTACCATTGGGTCTTTGCCCTTCGTCACAAGAGCGACGTCACTGACGTCCTGGAGTCCTGGCTCCCACAGGCTGAACGTGCCTGTGGGCGCTCGTTACGAGTCTTTCACAGTGATCGTGGAGGTGAATTCTTTGGTCCCACCTCTCGCTTTCTTGCGTCTCGTGGTGTCCGCCTCGAGTCCTCTGCCCCTTACACACCCCAACAGAATGGGGTTTCTGAACATTGGAACCGCACCCTTGCCGATGGGGTCCGATCTCTCCTCTCTGCCTTCAGGCTGTCGCCCCTCTTTTTGCCTTCGAGGCCATGTGCTACATGACCTGGGTCTGGAACCGTGTCCCTCACGGCCCTCTCCCTCACACACAGTCACTCCCTTTGAGCGCTGGAGTGGACAGCGTGCTGATCTTTGGCTTGCCCGGGTCCGGGGGTGTCTTGCCTCTGTGTGGATCCCCTCGGACCAACGAGACGGCAAACTCTCTCCGCGTGGACACCTTTGCCTCTTCTTGGGCATCTCTCCCTTCTCCAAAGCCTGGCGCTTTTGGGATCCCTCTAGATCCCGGGTCATTGAATCACGTGATGCCCTCTTCTTTGAACACCTCTTTGAACGCGACTGTCCGCGATTTGGTGGCGCTCTCTCTCCGCCTTCTCCAGATGGGGGTGGTCCTCTGCCCTCTGGGCCCTTTCTTCTCCCGTCGGCGCGTTCCTCGTCTCTTGTGTCCAGTTCTCCTGTGTCCAGTTCTCTCGAGCTCAGTTCTCCCGAGTCCAGTCCTACCTCACCGTCGTCCCCCGCTGAGTCTAGTTCTCACACTGATTTCTCGGCTCCTTGCACGCCCGCTCACTCTACTCCAGAGTCCCCTACTTTGGTCTCCCCTGCATCATCTGTGTCTCCTCCTGTTGCGGTCACTCCGTCCGAGACTCATGCTCATGAGACCACGTCCTCTCCGCCCCCGGCTGTTCAGCCGCACTCCTCCTCTCCTCCTCTCTCATCCTGTGCACCGTCCATCCCACCGGTATCACCCTACACTCGTGGAGGACGCCTCCGGGCGCTTCCTTCACAGTCTCATCCAGTGGTCTCTGGTGACCCTGGCCTTCCAGCCCTCGGTCTTGCTTCCTCTGCTCTGTCCACTGCGGCCTCAGTCGTCCACCCCAGTACAGGTCTTGGATACTCCCTTCTTGAGGACGAATTTCACTCTGCCTTGTCATCCTCTGTGGCTGGGTACGTGGCAACATGCTTTGCTGCCGCTGGTCTTGCACCTCTAGCACCTGAGCCCCTGACTGTACAGGCAGCTCGCACAACCCCTGACTCACCGCTGTGGGAGAAGGCTATGAAGGCTGAGCTTGACGCACTTGCTGAACATGGCGTGTATGAGCTCGTGGATCTACCACCTGGTCGCAAGGCAGTCGCAGCCAAGTGGGTGTACCGCCGCAAACTCAACCCTGACAACACAATAGAACAGTACAAAGCTCGTCTCACCGAAAAGGGATTCTCCCAGATCCCGGGTGTCGACTTTGACGAGGCATTCGCACCAGTTGGCAGGTACACCACGGCCAGAGCTCTCCTCAGCCTAGTCGCTCAGCAGGACTGGGAACTCAAGCAAATGGATGTTAACAATGCCTTTCTCCATGGTAGCTTGGATGAGGAGATTTACATGGTACAGCCACCCGGCTTCTCAGATGGAACAAAAAGGGTATGGCGTCTGCGCAAGGCCCTCTACGGTTTGAAACAGTCACCACGGTGTTGGAACCAAGAGATCACTGCGACTCTTGAAAAGGGTGGCTACAAACGAAGCCCCGTGGACCCTGCCCTGTTCCTCAGTGATCCCACCAAACCACTTGTGGCCATCCTTGTCTACGTGGATGACCTCCTCATCGCCTCTCCCGATCCGGCCTCAGTCAGAGCTGTCAAAGCTCTTTTGCAGTCGACTTACAAGATGAAAGATCTTGGCCCGGCTTGGGTCTTCCTTGGTATGGAGCTGGAACGTGATCGCCAGTGACGTACCTTGCACGTTCATCAGGCTGCGTATGTACGTAGTCTGGGGGAGCGCTTCTCAGCGCTCCTCACAGCCATCCCCACTGCGTCCACACCCATGACGCCTGCCGGTCAGTCCTTACTGAAGTCTCGGGAGGTGTCCACGCTGGGTGAGACGGTCGATGTGACCGACTACCTCAGAGTCATCGGCTCATTGATGTACCTTGCCACTACCACTCGTGCTGATGTGGCATTTGCTGTGAACTTCCTTTCCCAGTTCTCACAGTGCCCCCGTGAACGGCACCTTGAGGCTGCATTGCGGGTTGTGCGCTATGCTCTCTCCACACCCCGCATCGGACTGTACTTTCGTGCACAGCCCTCNTAGTCTGGGGGAGCGCTTCTCAGCGCTCCTCACAGCCATCCCCACTGCGTCCACACCCATGACGCCTGCCGGTCAGTCCTTACTGAAGTCTCGGGAGGTGTCCACGCTGGGTGAGACGGTCGATGTGACCGACTACCTCAGAGTCATCGGCTCATTGATGTACCTTGCCACTACCACTCGTGCTGATGTGGCATTTGCTGTGATCTTCCTTTCCTAGTTCTCACAGTGCCCCCGTGAACGGCACCTTGAGGCTGCATTGCGGGTTATGCGCTATGCTCTCTCCACACCCCGCATCGGACTGTACTTTCGTGCACAGCCCTCGGTGGTAGTGGACTGCTTTACCGACAGTGATTGGGCACATGACACTGATGCCCGCAGCCAAACAGGTTACATATTCCTTATTGGCGGCACTGCAGTATCCTGGAAAAGTGGCAAGCAGGGGTGTGTGGCACGCAGTACCGCTGAGGCTGAGTATGTCGCACTTGGAGCATGCACGTGTGAGGTTGTCTGGCTTTGTCACTTGCTACAGCAGCTGCGTGTGCCCATTTGCTGCATCACTTTGCGTTGCGACAACCAAAGCACAAAGGCCATTGCTGAGAATAGCGGCATGCATCATTCAAGCACCAAGCACATCAATGTTGAGCATCATTTCGTTCGCGAGTGCATTGCTGCTGGCATTGTTTAGGTGACTTGGGTGGACACACGGTCGCAGCGAGTTGACTTCCTCACAAAAGCTCTCAGTCGTAATGTGTTCAAAAGTGCTGTCCACTCTGTTGGTCTCATCTGCCCACATGATCCAGGTTGACTAATTCATTGTTCTGTTCTCACTTCTTGTTATCCCTTGTGTAGTTCCCACGTGCATGAAGTGATTGGCTGCGGTGCATGGGGGAGTGTTGAAGTTCGTTGGCCACTCATAACTCTGTGCTCTCTTGCCATCACACACTGTGCATCTCATTGTACAGATTGAATGACATGGCTCAACCTGGGGAAGCAACAAACGTGACAGCTCTGGCAGAAGTGTTTGATGCTTTCTGGCAACCATTGCAGCTTCACCCAAGGGCTTCCTTTCAGGCACTTGTTGCCATCGTCTAACTCCTTGTGCCTCTTATGACTCTGTGATGTGGAAGATGCTAGGGCCCGTACACTCTGACTGCCGTGCCCTGCATCATGTTGCTTGCGTTGAATGTTTCTGGGGGAGCTGCATTTCCCGGGTGCTGATCCTTAGGAGGCCACTGTGCCGGGTTTTCCCGTGCATTGGTGAGTAGCCGCCGTGAGGTTGATATCCAAGCGGTCGGGCTCGACCCCCGGGTGGCGGTGTGTACTCGCTCAGGCGTGATGCCCGGAGCGAGGCATGCTCACCGGTTGACTTAGCTACTCTCGCTCCCCCTTACACTTGTCTTGGTTGTACCGAACAAAGTGAAGCAAGCTTTCCGCATCCATGGCATGGAATGTCTCTTGCGTGTCCATGGTTGGTCTGACACGTGTGACCTAGGAAGGTTACCAGAAAGTTCACGAGGTACAGTGCCCGGGTATTGAGTAAGTGAGACAAGAAAACTTTGACAAGTAACGGTCACGAGATGTCACTAAGTCAACATTGTAGTGCAAATGAGTGTGCATTCAAATGCTTGAGAATGATAGATAGATGATGGCAGGACAAGTGCGCGATTGACAGCAAAGGATCAATTATTGCTTGTCCATAGTTCAAAACTAGAAATAGGATTTTTGAACACAAAAGTCTAATGTCGAGTGTGTGTTCACGGGGTTTGCGCGGGGTCGGGGTTGGGGGACGAGACTGGTATACATGTTATGCGACTGTAAACGGGCGAGCATGCCCACGATGATGGACCACTGTTCGCCTTGCCCTTGTTGAGAGAAAGCATAAACAAGAATCGTTTCCCAGCTCCCCCTCGCGTCTGTGCTGGCAAAGCAGCCCTTCTTACGTTGAACGGAGCATAGATGGCGAACATGTAGGAGTTGTGAGGCGAAACACGATTTAGAATTTCGGACACTTGAGCATTTCATAATTAGCGGTACATGTACTTCGATGACAAGTTAGTTGGAATTCTCATATAGTAGCAAGTTGGGGCAGCAGCATTGTTGATGCAGCGTGCGGGAACCCACGCTCGTTGCTTAAGCTGCCCCCTCAGTCTGCTGTACGAGAGCCTAAGTGTGAGAGCTCTGGTGTTTGTTACTCAGAACTGCGCGTGCCATAGTTTGCGCTAGACAAAAGCTGAAAACTGGAAATGACTGATTAAGAACTGAAAATGAACAACAATGGGAGACCCCTTCAAGTTCTAGCTCCCCCCCAGCTTTGTGGAGCTTGTTACTTCGCTAACCAGCCAATCAGAAAATAGACCTATTTTATGGCAGGCGGGGTTTTCTCGGTGACCCTTGCTAGACGGCCGACAACCCAAAACCCGGGCGTCGTCCGTTTTGCCTGGAAAATGGACCACACCATAATACGCACGTTGCAAACGCAGTCTTGCAGTCTGAATCAACTAGAAAGATAACAGTGAGTAGGTCTGGCAGCCTAAACCTAGGCAGCGTCTACGCTTATCCCTGGTACCAACAGTGCCTGAAAATCATGAAACTTAGACCCTAGGCAGAACATGGCGCTGCGAATGCAACAGTGCAGTCAGACACGGCGCTGTACGCGTGCAAACATCATATGCACAACAGTGGCTACTTACGGCATGACTGCCAAGGAGGTCTGCTGATGGAGCTGAGCACGTTGGAGGGAGGAGGCTCCAGCAAAGTGTGTGTAGGCCTTAGCGTGCGTCTGTTCCACCAAACGACACTTGAGCAGCATCGCGTCTCGCCGTCAGTCATTTGCACGCTGATGTACACAAGCCGGGAGGACATAACAGAGTACAAATGAGAGATGTGTGAAAAACCAACACTACCCCATGACTCAAAGGCGTAGTGTAGAGAGGCTGGCAGAGAGTACAGAGACCAAGCAGTCAGGGAGAGAGAGAGAACCTCACGGACGCACACCGACCGCACTCGGAGCTTTCATCAAGGAGTCACGCTCAGTGCCTTGATCAAGAAGTTAGCCAACTGATGTGCTGTCTCAACCCGCACAATGCTGATACTGCTGTCATGCAACAACGAACACACATAGTAATACTTGACATTGATGTGCTTTGTGCGATTGTGATGCACCGTTCATTGTCAGCAATGACCATGGAGCTCTCATTGTCACAATGCAACGTGATGGACGGGACTGGCTGATGCAACTCGGACAACATTCGGCACAGCTACATGCTCTCACAAGCGCCATAACCAAGGGCCACATACTCAGTTTCAGTTGTGCTGCGCGTATTGCAGCCTTGCTTGCCACTGCGCCAAGACAAACGTGTGGCCAACAAGAAAGATCCAGCCAGTATGACTCTTACCGTCCGGACTGCCAGCCCAGTCACTGTCTGTCTATCCCGTCGCCACAATGGATGGCTGTCGACGGAGCATGAGGCCTCGTCGTGGGGTAGAGACGACATAGCGTAATAATCGGATGGTGGCCTCAGAGTGGAGGTGATGTGGCTCCTGAGAGAACTGTGCAAGGAGGTTGACGGCAAATGCAATGTCTGGACACGTCATCGTCGCGAGGAACAACGGTGACCCGATGACGCGTAAATATGTGGTCACGTCTACTGGCTCCCCTACCACGGCTGGATCAAATCTCTTGAGCATCGTCTGACCATCGGACGACATGGGTGAGAATGCTCTCGGCATGAGGGGTAGGTCCTCAGCGAAGCGCTCAATCAAGGCCTGGACGTAAACGGCCTGATGGACATGTAAGATGGCCATAGAGCGATCATGCTCAAGCTTCATCCCGAGAAAGGCTCGTGCTGACCCGAGGTCCTTCATCTGGTAGGCAGCATATAGCAGGTCTTTGACCCGCTACATGGCCGTTGCATCCGGCGATGCGATGAGCAGGTTTTCAACATAGACCATGACAGCGACAAGGGTCTGACCTCGCGGATTGATGAACAGCGCGGGGACGGCAGCGCTGCAAAGGAGGCCACCGATGAGAAGCGTACGAGTGATCTCCTGGTTCCATCAGTGTAGTGACTGCTTGAGGCCATAAAGGGCCTTCCGTAACCTCCAGACCTTGCCGGAGCCATCGTCGGAGCCTGGAGGCTGCACCATGTAGAGCTCATCGCCCTCCAGTGAGCCATGGGGAAAGGCGTTGCTCACATCGAGCCAATGAGATTCCCACCCGTGGTGGGAAACCAGGCTAAACAACGCTTGACTAGTGAAGAATCGACAACTAGGGTGAAGACCTGGTCATCGTCGATCCTAGGGACCGGAGCAAACCCTTTGGCTATAAGGCGGGCCTTGTACTTGTTCAGAGACCCGTTTGGCTTCCACTTTTGTCGGAGAACCCACTTGGCGCCGATGGCCATGCGACCTGGGGAGAGGTCGACGAGCTCATAGACTTGATGTTGCCGAATAGCGGTAAGCTCATCGGCACATGCAGAGCGGCCTCGGGAGACGCCCGAGCCTCACATAATGTGATTGGATCCTTTGGTCGCTCCGTGGGGCGGACAGTAAGGACGTGTGCGTCCTGCGCCCCTGGTGGCATACGCATGAGCGTGGTCGCAATGACATGCCGGTGCTCGTGATGGAGCAATGCATAGCCCAAAGCTCACCCTGGATGTAGGTCAATGATGACTGACAGCATGGCCAAGCCAAGTGCCTTGGTGCCGGGGTACCCACTCACGACTATGGAAGTGGGTATGACAGGAGGCAAGGAGCCTCGGAGGGTGATAGGGGGTCATGGAACTAGAGGGCGTGAGGAGGTGGCCTGAGTGCTCACTGTCGGTCTGGGTTGAAGGCTCTTGCCCGGACCACGTGTGTAGCGCATTGACACACATGGGGCAGCCGGCCCTGAGGAGCTGGCGAACGTGGACGGGGTAGCCGGCCTGGAGGGGTTGGCAAACACAGACGGGGCAGTCGGCCCGGAGGGGGTGGCGGACACGGATGGGGCAGCCTGCTCGGAGGGGCTGGCGGACATGGGCGGGGCAGCCGGCCCGGAGGGGCTGGCGTACACGGGTGGGGTAGCCGGCCTTGTGGGGTTGGCGGACATGGACGAGGCAGCCGACCCAGAGGGGCTGGCCGACACGGACTGGGCAGTCGGCCCTCAGGGGCTGGCGGACACAAATGGGGCAGCCGTCCCGGATGGGTTGGCGGATACGGACGGGGAAGCCGGCCTGGAGGGACTGGCAGGCGTGGACGGGGCAGCTGGCCTGGAGGGACTGGCGGACATGAATGGGACAGCCCGACGGGAGGGGCTGGCGGACACGAATTGGGCTGCCTGCCTTGAGTGGCTGGCGAACATGGACGGGGTAGCCAACCCTGAGGAGTTGGCGGACATGGATGAGGCAGTCGGCCCTTAGGAGCTGGTGGACACGGACGGGGCAGCCGTCACAGAAGGACCCGCGGGCGTAGATGATGGGACGCCCGGACGTGGTTGGAAGGAGGACGGACCCACCACTCCCCCATGTGAGGGAAGGAACATCAACGCGCCGGAGTGAACGAGGTCACGAGGAAACAGGTCCCTAAAGAAGAGGGCATCCCAGGACTCAACGATGTTGTGCCGGGTGGGATCCCAGAAGCGCCATGCCTTGGATTGACGCGAGACGCCAAGGAAGGTGTAGGGACGGCCGTGAGGCTCAAGCTTGCTACCCTGGTGTGGAGCAGGCAACCACATGATGGCCACGCAGCCCCAAACGCGGGCCGGACGTTGGCCGGCTCGCTCTCCACACTAGTGCTGGTATGGTGTGGACTGATGGGGAATGGGTCCGTGGAGAATCGGGTTCCAGACCCATGTCATGTAGGTCATGGCCTCAAAGTAGAAGCCGCGAGAGAGACTAGACTCGACTTGCATGGTGCAGACGGCATCCGTCATGGTGCGCTTTCAATGTTGAGACACGCTGTTCTGGACTGGCGTGTAAGGCATTGACATCTCATGATGGACGTCGCGGAAGGCGAGGAAGAGTGTGGTCTCCCCTAGAAATGTACCCCTACGATCAGAACGGAAGCGGCGGAGGGGGCAACCACACTCGCGCTCAGGACAAACAAGCTAGTCCTAAATGGTGGGAGCAATGTTGCTCTTCTGCCGAGGGCAGAAGACCCAGCGATAGCAAGAGTAGTCGTCCGTCTGTGTCATAACGTAACGACCATGCTCTCCGACGGACTCTGTTGGGAGGGGACCCATGACATCAGAGTGAACCAAGTCAAGTGGGGCGGTTGCACGAGAGGTAGATAGGAGGTAGGTGGAACGGTGCATCTTCCTTTGAGAACAATCAATGCACTCGATGGGTCACGGTAGAGGAAAGGAGGCTGGATCAAGGCCTGTGGCTGGTTGTGTGCGAAGCATGCTGTCGACAGTGGCAGATTGGATGTGACAAAGACGATGATGCAAGAGACGTGTGTGCTACGGAGAGAGTGTGCTAGTATCAAACACGTGGCCAGTTTTGGCCGATGTGGAGGGGACAAAGGTAGAAGCGGACAGGCGCGGTACATGCCACAAGTTGCCACGGGTGGTGGCATGCAAGACAACACAACCTGACGGATGCAACGCCACAGTTCCAACACCACGCAATTGCAAAATGTCTATGTTCTGAGCTCCAGGCAAGGGACAAAGAGGACATCAACCACAAAGACATCACCAGCAGAACCACAGAAATGAACAACCCCGACACCACGAACGGGTAAATCCTGACCAGAACCCGTCTGGAGACATTGATGATGGGACAGAGGATATTGAAGGCCTAGCGCAAGGCCGTCATGTGATGCGTGGCCCTGGAGTCGATGATCCAGGTTTCTAACGGATCTTGGATTGGTGTAGCCAGATCGGGAAAAGACCCATGGCAGTGGACGAGCGACTCAGACGCGGTTGATGGAGGTGCGAATAGGGACTACCAGTCATCCAACTAGGCGACATCATCACGAAGAGGAGGAGGTGGGAAGGGTACGGCAGAGGATGGAGTGGACGAGGATATAATGCACGACTGCAACACAGACTCTATCATGCAGGGCAAGGCAGTGGAACCAATGACGATGCAACTCGCACTTCCTTGGGGAGGAGGGAGAAGAAGGTAGAGCTTGAGTGCAATGAACTGATCCAACTAACGCTCGCGGGTGGAGGGTCCAACAGAGTAGACCGACTACGGTGTGACGGCACCGGAGTCCAAGAAGGAGGAGGAAGGCATCGGTGAAAGAGGAGCGGGCAGGGATGGCTGCGGAAGATATTACGGTGGAGCCGTTATGAGCGGCGCAGACGCAACAGGAGTAGCAACAGTCACGACAACGGTGGCAAGGCGACGCTCATGTTGGTGACGCATGGTGGCGATGACGCAAGCCTCGTCAGATGGGAGCGGACACGTGTACCACCTGTGTCTTGGCTGGCCACCGTTGTGGCAGACGAGGCTTCCATCACCGGATTTGCTGGATTGATGCTGTGGGCCCTTGTCCTTCTTGCCCCTACGCTTCTTCTTGCCGGATAAGGAGGCATAGGAAGACGTTGTTGCTGCTGGGACGGCAACAACCATTGAGGCAAGAGCAGGAGAGGCGAGGGACTCCGTGCGATGAATGTGTGACCCCTGATGAGCCTCCGCGATGTAGAGGAAGAGCTCATATGCCCAGGGCATGAGGGTACCCTGGGCAGCCATCGTGACGAGGACCTCCTGGGAGTAGTGGACAAAGACGTTGGAGAAGGCATCGGTGGCGCCACGTTTGATGGTCAGGAGCGCGGAGAGAGGGGGTGGCGCGACATCTCCAAGGTGGCACAGGATGTCCTCTGTGCGTTGCCAATAGGAGGTGACGGTCTCGGTCTCCCCAATGCGGAGGGAGTTGAACTCCGGATGAGGCGACTGGTCTCAACGTCATTGGACAGACAATGAGGGTGCGTAAGTACATGCCACACAGTTGCGGGGTCAAGGAGTGTGCCAGTGGTGAGGTCGCCGAGGAAGGGCTCGAGACGTGTAGCTGGAGGGGCATCAGGGACGAGGGCACGCACGGCGCGACCGGCGTCATGTACTTGATCGGCCTATGTGGAGTCAATGGGCAGGACATAGTAGGGCCACAGGCCCTCGTCCAGTGCACAAATCCGGAAGCTGAACTCTCAGCTCCGGAATTACTCGCCGGCTTGAAGCGGCGGCGGTGGGGTTGCGAAGTCCTTCGGCTTGCGGCTACTGTTACTGCTGCTACTGTTGCTGTGGTTGCTGCAGTTGTTGCTGCTGCTGCTACTGTTCCTGTTGCTGTTGTAGCAGCGGCAATTGCTGTTGCTTCTGCTGCAACTGCTATAGTTGTTGCAAGAAGGGGGACCCTCCAATGCAGGAGGACCCCTTTCCCTTCTCTGCCATGGTGTCCTTTGCTTCCCCTCCTTGTTTTCTCTGTTTTTTTTGTTTTGTGTGCTGCTGATGTGAGTAGCGATGTCAGCTTTGATAGCAGCCTAGGATGACGTCAATAACTGTTGTTGCGTTATTTATAGGGTTACTTTTGCAATTTTTTTTAGTTGTTGTTAATGTCAGTAGTGACGTCAGCCGAGTGTGTCGGACATGAGCAACAATTGTCGCGCTGTTGCTGTAGCCGTTGCTACGTTACCTGCAAAGCTGCTACTATTGCCATTGTTGTACTACCGCTGTTGTTGCTGCTGCTGCTGTAGCGGCAAACATTGCTGCTGTTGTTGTTGTTGCAACTGTTGCTGCTGATGGTGCTATTGCCGCTGTTGTTGCTATTGTTGTAGCTTCTGCCACCGCTGCTGCTAAGCCACTACATGTTGCTGGTGGTGCTGCAGCTATTGTCGCTGATGTAACGTCTGTGGTGGCTGCTGCTGCAACAGCAGGGCCACCTATGGGGATGGGGGATTTTCTTGTGTCGTTTTCTGTTTTTTTTTTTGTTTTTTGTTTGTTTGTTTGTTTGTTTTTTTCTTTCCGTTTGTCCCTGCTCATTGCTTGCTGCTCACTGCGAGTAGCGAGCTTGCTGCTTGCTGTTTGCTGCTCGCTATGAGCAGTAAGCTGTGAGGAGCAAGCTGCAAGAAGTTGTTGCCATCAGCTACTACTGGGTGCTGCTGGCTATTACTAGATGCTGCTCGCTGCTGCTGCTGGCTGCTACTGCTACTCAATGCTGCTGCTCGCTACTGCTGCACGGTGCTCCTTCTACTGCTGGCTGCTGCAGCTACCCACTGCTGGTGGTATTGCCGGCTGCTATTACTCGTCGCTGCTGCTGCTGCTGCTGCCGGATGCTGCCGTTGCCCGCTAGTGCTGCTCCTACCGGCTGTTGCTGTTTCTTGCTGCTGCTGCCGTGTGCTGCTCCTACTGCTTTTGTTGCTATTGCCGAACTGGCAGTAGCATAGTTGCTTTCTTGGTGTCGTCACCATGTGCGTCGATGACACTCAAGTGTAGGTCCTCCGTGCCCGCCGCACATCCACCAACGCTACCACCGTTGTGGGGTCAGTGCTACCAAAAAAAAATATTTGGCAGCATTTCCCCCGCGGCGAGAGCATTTTGACGATGCCACCCAGCGGATCAACATTGCCAAAAAGAATCCGGTAGCATTTCCCCTGCAGAGGCCCGTTCTAGGGACAGCCGGCGTTGACTCGACCTGTTCGCCGGTGTTCTGCTGCTTTTGCTACACTCTGGCTTTGATACCAAGTTGGAATTCTCCTATAGCAGCAGGTTGGGGCAGCGACGTTGTTGATGCAACATGCGGGAACCCACGCTCGTTGCTTAAGCTACCCCCTCAGTCTGCTGCACCAGAGCCGAAGTCTGAGAGCTTTGGTGTTTGTTACTGAGAACTGCACGGGCCAGAGTTGGCGCTAGACAGAAGCTGAAAACTGGAAATGACTGATTAAGAATTGAGAATGAACAGCAATTGGCGACCCCTCCAAGTTCTAGCTCCCCCCCAGCTATGTGGAGCTTGTTACTCAGCTAACCAGCCAATCGGAAAACAGACTTATTTTCTAGCAGGCAGGGTTTTCTCAGTGAGCCATGCCACACTGCCGACAACCCAAAACCCGGGCGTCGTCCGTTTTGCCTGGAAACTGGACCACACTATAATACGCACGTTGTAAACACAGTCGTGTGGTCAGAATCAGTTAGAAAAATAGCAATGAGGAGTTGCGGCTGCCTAAACCCAGGCAGCGTTTACGCTAATCCCCGGTACCAACAGTGCCCAAGAATCATGGAACTTGCACCTTAGGCATAACATGGCAGTGCAAACGCAACAGTGCAGTCAGACATGACGCTAGACGTGTGGAGACAACATATGCAGCAACGGTGACTGCTGGCGGCATGACTGCCAAGGAGGTCTCCCGATGGAGCTCAGCACGTTGGAGGGAGGAGGCTCCAGCAAACTCCGCGTAGGCCTTAGCGTGTGTCGGCTCCACCAGACGACACTTGAGCAGCGTCGCGTCTCGTTGTCAGTCATTTGCACGTTGATGTACACAATCCAGGAGGACACAACAGAGTACAACTGAGAGATGTGTGAAAACCAACAGTTTTGAAACAATCGAACATACATGTACAAGTGTCAAGTTATGACTAAGCATAGTCAGGGTTGTTGGGTCGGTTGTCGAGTGACGCGAGCGGAGTCGCGTTGTGANTAGTAACACTCGGAAGGATCAGGGACTCGTGTACGTCTGGTACGTAACACTCCCCCACCTTTTAGCCGCGACGTCCCAGTGTGCGTACAGATGTTTCCCGATGACGATGGTAGTAGCAGTTGATGAGATAATCGACGTCTTGGAGGTTGTCGGGTTCCCTGTTGTTATGCGTGGCATTGCAGCCGTGCCACTGCACGAGATATTCTGTCGATGGCCGAGGATGTCCTTGATGACAAACTTCATGTCTTCGTCCACTTGAACAGGAGGCGGAGGAGGGATACATCTGCCGAGGAGGTTGTCTCTGAGGTCCCGGTAGTGCTTTAGTGTGCTGACATGGAACACCAGATGAACTTGCACAGTGTTTGGGAGTTTGAGTCGCGCAACCATGTGGATTTGCAAGCACTCGATCTCAAAGGACCCCAACCATCGGGGTTTGAGCTTCAAACAGTTGACTCCGTGGAGTTTGATGTTTGCTGAGGTGAGGAGGACTCGGTCGCCAGCAGAGAATACGTCGTCGTTGTGATTTCGGTCAGCTGCTCGCTTCATCGCTGCTTGTGTCTTTGCGAGGGTGTGTCGTGTTTCCTCCCAGATGGTGGTGAAGTCTCGGCGTTGAACGTTGACCGTGTGAGTATTCGTGCAGCTTTGCAGTCTGGCTGGTGTGGAGGTAAGTTTGCCAAACACCACTTCCAATGGAGGTTTACCGGTTGGCGTGGAAACTGCGGAACCATATGTGATTTGGGATTTTTTGTGTCCAATCTGTCCCGTGTGGCTCGCATAGTGTTAAGAGAAGTCGTTCAAGCGTTTGATTTGTATGCTACGTTTGGCCGTCGGTTTGAGGGTGAAACGTCGTTGAAAGTTGAATTCTGCTGCCATAGCAAGTCATCAGTTTGGCCAAAAACGGCTAGTGAATTGACCGCCTATGTAACTCGTGATGGTTCATGTTACATCGTCTAGCCGTATGATGTTGTTTAGAAGCAGTCGTGCTGCTCCCTCTGTGGTATCGGTGGTCGTCGTGATGAAGTGGGACATTTTGGAAAACTTGTCGACGACCACGAGGATAGCGTCATAGCCATCGGCTGTGTCCGGTAATCCTGTAACGAAGTCCATGGAGATGTGTGTCCACTGTTTTGTCGGAATAGGGAGCGGTTGCAGAAGTCCGGGTGGCCTTGTGCGACGGGATTTTTGTCGTTGACACGTGTCCCAAGTGTTGCATAAGTTAGCCACATCGGATTGCATCTTGTCCCACCAATAGTTCTTTACCAGTTTTTTTAGCGTCTTGTCCTCTCCAAAGTGTCCACCTGGCCCGGTATTATGGCACTTTTTGAGCAGCACACGGCGAATTTCGTCGTTCGGGGGAACAACTAGTTGGCGAGTGAAGCGCCGTCACCTGTAGGGTGCGTCGAACCAGAATTTCGCTTTATAGTATCCGCCATGCTGGTTGTAGCCTCGTGCAAACAATCACTCAAGGAATGGATCTCACTGTAGCGTTGCCACGTCATCCATAAAATCTGGTCGTCGACTGAGTGCATGCATCAACTATTTTTCCTGGCCGACACTCAATTTTGTAGTCAAACCCGGATTCAACGGACTCCATACATTGCGTTTGACGCCAACTGAGATTTAGCTCCGACTTCAAGTATTTCAACGCGTGGTGGTCAGTGCACACGATGCATTGGCGGCACCCCAGGTAGCATCGTCACGTCTTGTACTTGTGAACGACCGCCATCATCTTCTTCTTGTGTACTGCATAGTTGAGTTTCGGTCCTCGCAGTTTTCGAGATATGTAGGTAACTAGTTGTTCACCGTTGCCATGGTCCCGTAGAAGAATCGCGTCAATGGCTTGGTCTGATGCATCCGTGGCCATGACCTAGTCAGCCGTTGATTGGCTAATCGTAGGGCTAGCGCCGAGGTCAGAGCGTTCTGCAAAGCGGTGAACACTTCTTGTTCATTGAATCCCCACAGCCGCTCATTTTCTTTTCGAGTGAGGTTGGAAAGAGGCGTTGACACGCGGGCGTAGTCCCGTACAAATCGCCGGTAGTGATTGCAGAATCCGCGAAAAACCTGAATTTCTCGTACGTTGGTGGGCGTCGGCAAATCAACAGCTGCTGCCACCTTTTTCAGATCCATGGTGATCCGTCCACCGTTAATGAAATGACCCAAAAAGTCGATTGTACGATGACCGAAGTTGCATTTTGGGAGTTTTCCAAAAAAAAAATTTCTTTGTAAAACTTCGAGAAATTTTTAGAGATGTCCATCGTGCTCTTCCGGGGTGCGGCTGTACACCAGAATGTTGTCGAGGTACACCACGCAACAAATGTTGAGGTACGGATGGAGAATGTTGTTCTTTGCCTCCATGAATGTCGCCGGGGCATTTGTGAGTCCAAAGGGCATGACCGTGAAGTCGATGTGCCTGTAGCGAGTTCGGAACGCCTTCTTCTCAATGTCGGTATCTACCGCGCGTATCGGTGATGTCCACTGCGTAAGTCAATTTTGCTAAAATTTGGCGCCCCTCGGAGTTGGTAAAAAAGTTTGTCAGTTCGGGGAAGAGGGTAGCGGCTCTTGATGGTAGCATCGTTCACCGCCCAGTAGTCCATGCACATCTGCATCTCGCCACTTTTATCTTTAATGAATAGTAATGGTGTGGCATATGGCCATGTTGCCCTAGACTTGGCGACTTTAGGGCTAAAGTCAAAGTCGCCACGTCGACCTAAGTCGACGTGGAGTCGACTTAGACTTCTTCCATTTACCCACCGAGGTCCACCCAGTCACCTAGACTGGGTACTGATTTTTGAGCGAGGAAAAAAGGTGATAAATCAGCCTTGGGTCAGCACACATTTTTGGACACTCGGTCCATCAAAGTCGAACTTGCGGCAGCCCATATCGATGGTGCTAGGTTGTCATTCGTGTACATGCCCTCATGTGGACTGTTGCTGTCCAGCACAGCTAGGACGGCCAATCAGGAGCCATCGATTAAAATCTAAACTACATGCTCCAACGATAGTGGGCCAAGCACGTCAAGACCTGCCACCCTAGCAATATCCTCGAATGGAACAATGGTAATCTGCATGCATGAACCATGTATCCATCTCCACGCTGGCATATCCTTACGTGGATCAGATTCCCTGCATATGGAAAGTTAGTGGTCCGTCCACCTGGGACGTCGACAACGTAGGGCAAGTCAGTGAGCTCTGTTTGTGTTCACTTCCAAAGACTCGAAGACATTGCCATGGCGAGAGGGCCAGCAGCCTCTGCTGTGGCTGCAGTTCGTCCAAACCCAGCCACCGGTATGGCAGCCGTGCAGCCCCTCCAAGGTGACCCGCCAACCAGGGCCCTGTCCAAGTTTTTCAGAGATACTTCAACTGCCGCTGGCTACCCAGGGTTCTACTGTGGTGCTTGCGGCAACTCCTTTTCCGGTGGGAGTGACCGCATGAGGGGGCACTACGGAGGTGCAGTGATCAACATCGCGAAGTGCAGGGTGGCCCCTTCAGCTTCCCGTGCGCTTCTTGGACTGCCTGCCCTGGCACTTCCCGTCGGGTTCACCGGAGCAGACCCGAAGCTGTTCAATGGAGAGGGTGAAGCCTGGGGAACCAGGGACTGCTCAGTCAACTGGGTGCAGCTGACTGCTGAACGCCAGCGCAAGGCGCTGTGAGATGCAGCCGGGGTAGGTGACAGCGACGACGAGGCAGCATATGGCGCTTGCACCATCGCAGACCGCGCAGTTTCTCTAGCCATGTCCCTCCTCCGTGGAGGCCATGCAGTCTCTCTTGCATCCCTCAACAGAAGCAGGCAGACGAGCATGCGTGGCCACCTTGACAACAAGGCGAACAGGGAGTGCCAGAAGTCTGTTGTCAAGGTCATGGCGTGTGGGGCACTCCCAATCAGCTTTTTCCGCTGGCGCACCATGCTTGAGCTGTTTGACAATGCCCGGCGCACCGACCCATTGTTCCAGCTCCCATCCCGTGAGACGGTTACTGACACCCTCCTCCCCGAGCTTGACAAAGAGCTGTCTGAATTGGAGCAGCCCCTTCATGATGGGTGGGAGATCTTTGGGTGCACTTTGGGTGTGGATGAATGGTCGGACATCCAGATCCGCCCCATTTACTCTGCAATGGAAACAAATGCTGAGGGCACTTCGCACCTGTTCTCTCGTGATGCATCTGGGTTGGTTCAGGATGCAAACCATGTTGCAGCAGTCATTGACTTGGCAATTGCTGAAGTGGGTGCTGCAAATGTCGTGATGGTTATCACGGACAATGCTTCCACCAACAACAAGGCCTTCAAGGCATTGCGTGTGAAGTACCCCAATATTTTTTTCACGGGGTGTGTTGCTCACAGTCTGGACCTTGTTCTGAAAGACATTGGGAAGACAGAGTGGGGAAGCAATGTCATTGGGAGGGCAGAGAAGATTGTCAGTTTATTCAGGAACAAGGAGGTGCTGCATTCATGGATGAAGCAAGGGAGCGGGGGCAAAGTGTTGCTTCCAAGTTGTGCAACTCGCTTTGCCTCTGTCCATTGCATGCTAAAGCGCCTTGTGCTGATGCAGCCAGCTCTGGAGAAGATGGTGGATAGCACCAAGTGGCAGGAGGCGGGAGGAGCAGGCCGTGATGCTGGATTCCGCGCTCGCAAGAAGGAGGTTCGCAGGCTGGTGCGCCAGCGTGTTTTCTGGGTGCAGTCGAAAGCTCTTGCAAAGCTGATGGGGCCTCTTGTCTTGGCCTTACGCAAGGCTGACGCTGCTGGTGGCACCTCGGGCATCATCTACGAGGCTTTGCTTGATGCCACGGAGCAGCTGCAAGCCTTGGGTGTTGCACGTGGCCGCCGTCGTGCAGCTTGTAACCCTGCATGGGTCAATTTTGCCATGGAACGTCTGTCGGACAGGTGGACAAGGCAAATGAACTGCCCTGTTTTTGCAGCAGCCCGGCGGATCCATCCGCAGCACTTCGGCCATAAGTTTGATGCTGATGAGAAGACTGTTGAGGCGTGGAATCAAGTTGTCAATGCACTTTTGCCTGAAAGTGAGCAGGTGCTGCTGGAGGAGCAGCTGGAGGCATTTTCAAGTGGCCGCCTGACGGTGGACGAGGACCCGGAGCGGCAGAGGGATGTGGAAAGGGCAAAGCAGGCGGTGGCAAAGGTGGTGACTGGCGAGGTGGCGGCATACCGCTGGCATGCACGGCACCTGACTTGGATGGGTGCACTCCGGAACTTGGCCATGCACATTCTGGCTCAACCATGCACTTCTTCTGAGAATGAGCGTGTTTTCAGCAAGTATGAGCTCATTCAGACAGCTCGCAGGAACAGGGTCAATACTTGAACACTTGAAATGCTGGTGAGGGTGAACGTGCGACTGACACGGCTGTACGGCAAGGTGAAGGGACCAAAGCTGGCAGACTTGGTCAAGGGCTGCGCTGGGGAGGAAGAAGCTGAAAGTGGGAGCGACTTGGATGGGGAGTTGGAGGAAGGAGATGAGGAAGATGTTTGGCACCTTGACATTTCAGGAGCACAGGATAGTGCAGATGAGCTGGAGGCAGCAGCAGGGGCAGGAACCAATGATGCTGCACACGGTGATGGGCAGAATGAAAAGGATTTGGGTGGTGATGATTCTGACACGGACAAAGAGGATGAGCTGGACGAGGAGATTGAAGAGCTCAGTGAAGGTGGGAGCGAGGACGGTGGGGATGGTGGGAATGAAGAGGAGGAAGAGGCAGCTGGAACTCCAGCCGTGGAGGAAGTTGCTAGGAGTCTACGATGGGGTGTGAGGAAGCGCAAGGACTTGGGATCACCACTTGCAGAAGATGCAAATGGTGCAGCAGGAGCTGCTATCCGTTCTTCTACAACAGGTTCCCGGGTTGTTTCTGCAACAGCCCGCTCACAGGATGCAGCAGGTGCACGTCCTCAAGCTGCTGCAACACGCTCAGTTACATCTGCAGCCGCAGCTGCTTCAGCAGCAGCACCTGCTACTGCTGTTGCCACAGGCCAAGCTGCTTCTCCAACCTGCAGCAGGAGGGCACGCCATGGCTAGGACTTATGCATTAAATCTGTTTGGCCATGTTTTCTTCCTTCCACTTGTTGGACTCAGATACATTGCTTATCTTGACTTGTCCCACTGCCCATGGTGTAACTTGCACTTTGAATGAAGTTTCCTTGCCATCTCTTATCTGTTTTCATCCACTAGTATTTTCTGTGCCTTCCCACCTCAGTAATGAATGATGTAAGAAAAGTGGTGAAGTGCACAACATGAAGTAATGTATTGTATTGCTGGACACATAGGTAGCAGAGTGCTAGATTACACAACACCTAACTTCAGTGAAGTTGTAATTTTTGGTAGAATGGCCTCATTTCAGTCTCTCCACAATGTTGCATTGCCTATCCCACTGTTTTCTGGCTAAAATGACACGACCGACTTCCGACTTGGGTCAGCAATGGACGACTTTTGACTTTAGACTTCCGACTTGGGCACCGACTTGGACTTGGACAAGGCAACATGGGCGTATGGTGACGTGGATGGGCGTATGAGCCCTTGACCAAGCATCTTGTTGAGCTGCTTGTTTCGCGCGGTCTGCTCGTGATCGCTCATTTGATAGCCCCATCAAACGGAAGATCTGTTGCCTGGCTCTAGTTTGATATGATGGTCGATGTCTCGCTGAGGAGGTAAAGTCTTTGGGAGTTCATCGGGGAAGACATTTGCAAACTCCTGGATGAGGGGCACAAAATCTTTGAGTACCATGGCCAACTTCGTTCAAGCCACTTCCGCTTCTCTCATTGGCTCGAGATGTATGAGCCACGCACAAGCTCCCCAACGTATACAGTGTTTGGCTACGTTGAGAGGTATCGGCTGTACACTTTGTTGCTTTTCTGCTTCCGTTGCTTCCTTTGGTGCTTCCACCTTTACTGCTTCTTCTGTCGGCTTCCGTCCCGCACGCTGAAGGTGTCGTGTGGCGCCATCGATCTCCATGTAGACGTTGCTGCTGTTCTGGTCAATCTGCGGATTGTGTCGGTACAGGAAATCTCGTCCGAGGATGATTTTGTGATCGCTCATTGGACAAGACCTCCAGACAGTTACATCCCATAGATCCACCACTTGTAGTCTTAGTGGTTCTTGGAGTCTCCGTATTTGTATTCTCCCGTCAACGGTTTGTCCTTCAGTCACCCCTGGTTCGGTCTGCAAACCTAGCATGCAGACCATGTCATTGCTCACGAAACTGTGTGAAGCTCCTCGGTCCATTAGTGCCTATACTGTTTCTTGACTTTTGCATCCTTGAGGTTGAACTTTAAGCAGTATCGCCAGTTGGTTGTCCTCCTACCCCTCATCTTACTTTGCCATCTCAGAAACCTTCTGCGGCAATGTAGTCCGTTCAAATGGGCGATCATTTAGCGTAGATCGCTCCTCACAGGCAAGAGATCCGCCTTTTACTACTGCCCTATGCTGTTTCCCAACTCATTTTTCTATGACTTCTCCCCCTTTTAGCCTGCTTCTTGCTCCGGCAGTTGTGAGCAATGTTCCGCAGTTGTAGAAGGTTCTTATGTCTCTCTAGCCGATGGCGTCCACTTCCATCGGAGTCGAGGAGTCCGCTGACTGGATTTTTCCATTTCCACGATAACTGTGGTTCAGAGGTCACCAGCCATAGGATTCGTGGATCCAAGCATTGCAATCACCGTTGTCGATCCTTTCTGCTGCTGGGATCATCCGCGGCAAGTCATTCTGGATGCCAAAGATAGCAATTGCTCGCCGGATATCTCGCTTGATGCAATTGCAGTAAAAACAGAGTTTGTCGCCGGTGATGTCTTCTCGGCAATAATCTCGCAGAATCTCTGCATGTACTCCACCACGCTGGACTGCTAACCTACACGCTGGAGCTTGTACCGTGCTACGAACTTCTTGGTCAGTCGTCCAAAGCGTGCAAGCATCACGCGCAAAAAGTCCTTCCAGTCGGTTGGTGAGGTTAGCGCGTCTTACCACTGTGGGTTGATCTACTCCAAGAGTAGAACGCCTGCGGTTGGCAATGTGAGACGGGCGTCGTGGGCTGTCGATGAGGCTCCACCGGCCTCCTACTACCGTTGGATGGTCCTTAGGTCGGACCACCAACTTAGCACCGTGCCACGCAGAAGCGCGGTTGTGAGGCCAATCTTCTTTTGATCGTCGTTGATCCCAACACCCGTGAAGTGCAAATCCAAACTCGTCAGCCACATCCAAACCAAACGGTTGGTCGTTTTGAGTTTGCATGATCAAACGGTTCTGGTGGGGCTGGACGAATTTTGGGTTTGCTCGAGAGTTGGGAATTTCTCTCGAAGAGCACCGTTTCACGTGCGCTCGTGTTGCAAAGAGCCCTCATCACGGCGTTGAGTTGTTGGAGCAGGTGGTTGTTGATTCCCTTGAGTGTGGAGATCCTGTTTACTAGTTCCTTGTTGATCTGCGCCTGTCGTCCAGTGGTGCTTGTCATCCCTGCTGTCGTCGTCGAGGCTGCCGGTTGGGCCGGCTGGTTTTTCGCCGTTGGGTCGGTGACTGGGTTGGTCACCGAAGCCATAGGGGTTGTTCCAGCTGCCACAAAGCTTGCCACGCCAGCATTTGCTGCCGCTTTGCAGTTCGTGTGCATGGGCATGTTCTACTCCTCCATCGCCAAAGTCGTCTATGGAGACCCGCTGGTGGTCGTCGGTTGCGCTCGCTTGCCCTACATCATAGTCGTGAATTCTGCGAAGTCTTGACGTGCGAGACACAATTGACGGCTTGTGCAAGGTAGTCCTCCAGATGGGTAAACTAGTCAGATGCCTCTCCAGCACCGCTACGCTCTGATACCAAGTGTTACGCCGACTGGAGTGAAGATAGTGAACAGGTGAAGTTGCTAGGAGAAACACGATTTAGAATTTGGGACACTTGAGCAATTTATAATTTGCGGTAATTGTACTTCGATGACAAGTGTTGAAATGATTGAACACATACATACAAGTGTCGAGATACGACTGAAGCATAGTTGGGGTCGTTGGGTCGGTTGTCGAGCGATGCGTGCAAAGTCGTGTCGTGAGTGGTTGAATTTGAGAAGGTCCGTCGAGAAGTCGGGGGTCTTCAAGAATCAACGGTGAAGATGTAAGATGCATCTTTATAAATCCAGATCCGTCTCGGTGCATGGAGATGTCGACCAAAAGGTCGTGATATTTCTGGTCATACGTTTGCGAGATTGGTCAAAGCTGTCGGAAGGTTTGGGAATATTCACTGAGGGCGAGGCAGTTGGCCAGTCTGCCCTCGACCGTCGGAGTGAATATCGCGGTCTTCGCAACACGGTGGGCTATTTTTGCAACAAAAGAAATGCCCACTTGGAAGGATTAGGGCCGCGTATACGTCTGGTACGTAACATGCATTCAGTAACGTGTTTAAGTATGTGGTTAAAACATTTTTAAAAGTCACTTTTCCCTTACATGTACCCTTTAGAGTGGGAGATGGTTCTCTCGAGCTTTTTCATAGGTTGTGATTGTGATTTTTTTTTGTGGGAAACAATCTCTCAGTGGAAGTGCCTATGTATTCTTGGAAACACTATTTGCCATTCTACAATTGATTCATGTAAGTCAATTGTGAGAAAATGCGGACGTGGTCGGGCTTTGGTGCACTGCCAGATGACCCAAAAAGTTACGTCCAGTTTTTCCTCGTCTATATTATAAGAAGAGAGAATTGTATTCTGCATGTAGTAAAATAAAGGTTTGTCGGGATATTGACTGGGCGAAGATCGCATCACATTCCACCACCCCTTATCCCACATATCCTCTATGGACATTATCCTTTTTGAGAGAAATTAAAGTGCATCAGCCAAACAGGGGTGGGTGCCGGCTAGAATGAATGGACCAGCCCGTCCCGTGCCAACAGGATGGTCCATGCATTTTCTTCATCATGCATGGACTAAGAATGCGGCACACTGTTTTGTACATTTTTGTGTGATGTCCAGTATTACTGTTCACCGTGGTAATCATTGATGACCACGGTTACTGAACGGTACCGTTGGTACCGTGGGAGCGCTACCGTCATCGGTACTAACCTCCCAAGAAACTAGGATACCGTGGTACTGAATACTGTGGTCGTCTCCTACCACGGCATTCAGTGCCGCGGTACCCAAATAATGCGGTACTGCAGCCCTGACGGTGACCCTTTGACAGTTGTCCATGACTGTGCAGGTCACTGGTGATATCGAGTGAGAAGTAGGCCCTCGGCAAAGATGCATACTGTGAAGATGCATACAAGCCGTCATGTTGGACATCCAACGGCGGCCATGAGCTTTAAACTTCACCTGAGTGACTTCTTATTTCCACGAGAGATGACAATATAATTGTGATGACTAGGTTGAGGCACTTTGGGGCTCTTGTGTTTTAGCTCTTCTAGAATTTTCTCAATGATAGAACTCTTGGTTTGAATCAGTTTTGTTATCCTATTTAGCGTAGGATATCCAGTTTTCTAGCATGCATCCATCCATAATGTAGGATTTCTGCGTGCATTGGTTTGGACAACTCAGCATTCAGATGACTGAGCACTAGGCTTTGTGCATAAATGTGGTTTCCCAACCGTTTGGTCATGCTGGTTTGCACCGACAGGAACGACGCATCACACATCACATTCTTGCCAGTTCTACATATGTATGTTTACGTTCTTGTTCCTTTCTCTCTCTAACTCATGCATTCATTAATTCAGAGCTACCTCACTCCAAATTTGTCTACGGTGCATCCTCCTTGTTGCGTTTGACTTGTCAGTCACCATGCTTACAGTAGAACGAGGGATGATCAGTATATGAGTTTTGTCAATACGCTCGTGGTCAATGTGGTCAACTGTTTTTTCACTTATGCATGCTTAGAAAAGGTAGTTGATTTGGTGATGATTGGTTGCTAATCCTTTGAGACTACACAACCAGGTTGTTTTGGCGTGTGAGAAACTACCAGCAGCACGCTCGCTGACTGGTCAAGTTTGATCCTTGGGTAGCGTCCGGCCCCACGTATAGCTTCTCAAATAGGTGGCCCGGTCAACCGGCTGCTATCGCCTTGTTTCCATGTTGCCCATTTTTCACTTCTGTTGTGAGCTAGATTATTCTGATGCCAAGCTTGTTTGCTCCACTCCATGGTGGTACGCGTGCATCCTCTCATGTGCATGTCACACCCCACAACCTAGCATTTACCACCACCTACTGGTGTCAGAGCGTTTAGGCCTACGTCTCCCCATAATGAGAGGAAGCTCTCTCCCTTCCACTCCCGATCAGGAACAGGTCCACTGTCGTTGTGTCTACTCGTCCCAACAGCGACCGAAGCAGCCAGATTTGCTACATCTGCAGCAGTAAGCTCACCCGCAAGATGCAGCTCACATTCAAGCTGTTTTGACCGACCACCGCCGTCTCTTTGGAAGAAGCCCCAAAATCAGAAGTGTTTTATCCCCTCGTGCCTTTGCACTCCACTGCCATGCCCCGCAGTGCATCTACACTTGGGCACTGGCTGCAACTGTCGCATTCATTGCGGCTGCTCCAACCGTGGCAGCGACAGTCGCTGCAGCATCGGCTATCACTTCGATCGCCAGGCTTCCACCCACACATCTCAACAACAGCAGCACCACGGAACCTGGTGCATCTGCACCTGTGCCTCAGCTATGGCCACCTCATCAACGCCGCAAGTGCCGACCACAGCAGTGGCATTCACTACAATGGCAGGTGCCTTTGAACCACCTGCATTGGGCACATCAACTTTGGATGCAGCCCACGGTGTCCCTGCACCCACGGCTCCATTGCTGCAATACGTTGGTGGCGATGACAATCACCGCAGCAGAAATCTAGCAGTACGTGCATTTACACGCATGTGCATCCTACCGGCACCACAGCACCCTCTACAACAGCAGCCGTAGCAGCAGCAGAAGCAGCAGCAGTCATTGTAGCAGCAAAAGCACTAGTAGCAGGAGCAATTACACTAACAGCAGAAGCAGAAGCAGTACCAGTCCAGTGGCACGTACGTGCTGCCACCGCCACAACACTCTCAGCAGCAGGAGTAGTCACAGTAGTAGCAACAAAAGCAACAAGAGCAGTGGCCACGCAGACTGCTCTTGGTATGTAAGTCCCCATCACCGTCGTAGCATTGTCTTCTGCATGACATTTTTATCAGCTGCCTAGCAAGTCAGCTGGACGACCAGCATCCTGGCTTCTCCACAAGACACCGATTCCATCCCTACCTCACTCAAGACCACTCGTGAGCACTAGTGCATTGGAGAAAATGTAGCATACTCAAAGGAGAAGGCAGAGCATGAGCAGTGATTGCGTCTCTGTCGCTGCAAACCCGGTTATCATCTCGGCAAGGACTATGACCCGACCGAAGACTAGAAGCGGGTGGACACTACTGAGTATGCAGCGTACTGCCAGTTGGCCTCGGACAACTCCCTCACGCCATAGAATGCAACAGACACAGGGCCTCCACAAGATCGATGACCTCTTCTATCTCCTGTAAGCCCATTTGTTGCCCATAGAACGTGTAGGCAGAGTTTGCGTGCAGCCCTTGGCAGGGCGGCACAAGCAGCCATCACTACAGCTCAAAGGTCCTCCACTCCCTGTGCCTTTGCTTCCCCAACTGCATCTGGCTCTGAGTCAGCCTTGTTGGCACCAAATGGTAGTCTCCTGGTCTTGGAGGCAATGCTGGTCTCCAGTGCAGCTGTTGGCGCAACATTTGCTGCAAATGCATGTGCCGCTTGTGCACCTGCCAGCAGTGCTGCTGGTAGAGCTATTGATATGTACACGTCAGCCACAGTTGATCAGGGCCGCCTTGCTGTAGCTGCAGTCAATATAGTCACCTCGATTTCCGCTACAGCAGACATAGTAGTAGCAGCTGTACCAGGAGAAGCCACTGCTCTCTCCAGCGCAGTGACCTCCATCCACACTTCCACGATGCTGGCCTCCTGTACTCCATCAGGATCAACATTCAGCCATTGCGTTCTCGTCCTTCTCTCCACAATAGCAGAAATCTCTTTACTCTCTGCTGCTATCCTGGCAGGTGCTGCGTGCCTCCTCATGTCTGCATCATCTGCTGTGGCCATCATCATAGCATCTGCCGCATGTTTTCTTCCTCCTCTCTTCTCTCTTCGCTACTAGGCCTGGTGAGCGTGCCTCCTTGCCCCTTTTCCTCTACTCTGTTGTTTTCTGGGCATGTTTTTGCGTCCAGGGTTGTTGTCTTGCAGCACAGTCCCGGGCTGATATAGCCCTTACTCTCACTTTTCTATGCCCAATGAGACGGGGAAAACTCTGCCGGAATTTTCTGAGCAGAGTCGCATTGCTGGCACAATGCCAATCGATGACAAACGATACACTGCAGTGCAAGAAGATCTGCAATGTGAGCGCGATGCATTCCAGGAAGCCCTCACTACCCAGTGCTCGGCCAAAGAGTGGCTGCATCACAAACAGGGAAATCAGGACACATTTGCAGAATAGATTAATGGCTTAGTCCTGAACCACCTGCATCCCAAACTGTGCTCTACACCCGCTGGGTCCACAGTTGCTGGAGTTGCTCCTGCATTTTCCCCCACTCTGGCTTCCGCATCCACTACCTCTAGCTCGAAAAAGTCTGACTCTTAGCAGCAGTTGTAGTCGGTGCAACAACAGCCAAAGCGCTTGCATTGCCTCTCCAACTCCAGGGCAACTTAGAGTCATCACCACCACATTTCACCTTGAACCTTGCCTTCTCGTCATGGGAGGTCCGCTAAACTGCATGGGTTCGGGGGGAAAACCTCTGGGAATACTACCATAAACTCGACCCGTACGTTGCCCCTCCTTTTTTCCGTGTTGAGTCGGAGTCAGCCCATGTTGTCCTTGCCCACATCCTTGATGAGTAAGACGATATCACTGATGAGATCAAGTCTAGCAGCCGTCTTCTCCATTTTCAACAACCTCATTTCTAAAATCTCTGACATCGTCAGGGAGGTCAAGGTTTCAGAGCTCTATCGTCTTGCTTCTGAGTATGTTCCACCTGATTCTCAACCAGGCATTGGTTCTCTCTAGGATTTTACAGCGCAACACCTCACCGACTAGTGGAGAGCGCTACAGATAAAGCATATTCATCTTGCTGGTGTCACAGCAGTCACAACATCACTTTTTTACTCTTGTGTTGTAGCCTCCTCCTCATCCTCATGTACCTCCTCGTCCTCCACATTTTCTTCATCCCTGGTCACTCAAGGGGGTGGAAGAGGACAAGGGAATGGAAAGGGTCGGCAGTATGATAGGGGATTGAATGGTGGACAAGGTGGGTAAGGAAAGGGAAAGGGTACCAGTAACCCATCCACTTCAACCTCCTCTCCCAACACGAAGAAGTGCTGGAACTGTGGCTCTACAGGGCACTCTGCCCCAAAGTGTCCCGCATCCCCTCACAAAACTTGTCTAGCATCTACAATGCAGATGTACTGGGTGTGTTCCTCTGGTGGAGGTCATGGCTTGTCCCATGCCTCTGCCTCCACTGCTCCCTCTAGTTGTACCTTCTCTACCTCTATCAATGCTGCTTCTTACAACACCAACGTGACGCTCTTCCCGCCGTCCTATCCCTGGGGTTGTCCTCTAGAATTTGGCAGAACTACCTTCTATAGTCCTCCTTTTGTTCCCTACACTCCACCAGCATAGATCTTGCTGAGCTCCTCCTAGCGGTGCCCATTTTTGGGGGTTTTCATCACATGTGACGCATCTGAGGATAATCCCTAGTTTGACATTGGGCTCTCTTACCTCGTCCATAAGCATCACCTTCGTGATTATGGGGGTGAGAGTGTGAGTAGAAGTCTGATATTACATGCGTGTGATTCTGATGGGGCTCTCTGTGAGTCCTCATCTGGTGGGGTTGAAGGGTATCTCCCTGTTGAAATTCTGTGGATTAAGGACTGGCAGTCTTTTCTTTTACCTCGTTGTCTTGCTGCTTGTGGTCAGCAGCTCCTGTTGCACTTTGCTGCCATTCCAGTCAGTTGAGTTCTCGCATCTGTGCACGTGTCGGGTGGCTTCTAGATTCTCAACCCCAGGGCCACTGACCACATGACATCCTCCCATTTGTCATTCTTATCTTTGGGTCCTGTTGGCTCTGTCTGCTTTGTGCGCAATGGCTCCGGACACCTTCTTCCAGTTCCAGGTGATGAAGTTGTATGGTTGGTTGGTCCTATGGGGGAAATCTTTCTGCCAGACGTGTTGTACGTGCCATCTATTGAGCTTAGTCTGCTCACTGGGCATGAAATTCTACTGCAGCTGTGAAATTACTTCTGTTTTGTATTGCACCAATGGCTGCATCTTGCTTCATGGCATACGTTGTGAACACCTGTTATGCATATCCTCTTTTGTGCCCTTGTCTCCCACGGTCGCACTTTTCCACGTAGCTCACTCCCTCTTTCTACGTGTAGCTGCTGCATCGCTGCTTGTTCTACATCCATACGGTTGCAATTGACAACTTGCTTTTCCATCGGCCCGCACATGGCCGGGTTACCTCCACTTTTCATATTCCTTGCATCGTTAACTACAATGACTGTACACACAGCAATTCACACCAGTCTCCTTTCTCCACTTCAGATACTCGCACCTCCCATACCCTTGATCTCTTGCATGCCGACGTCATGGGTCCTCCCATCCACGATGCCTTGGAGGGGTTGGTCGCTACATCCTTTGCCTCACTTTTGACTATCTTTGCATGTGCTGGATTTGTTCCCTTCGGCAAATGAGTGATGTTTGGCCCATCCTTGAGTCCTGGCTTCCCCATGCTGAACTCGCCTACAGTCGCTGTCTGATCACATTTTGGTGTTATTGTGGTGGTGAGTTCATGGGACCCATTCCTTGCTACTTCTCTTCTTGTGGGATGTCCTGCTCAGTAAAATGGCATCTAAGAGCAGTGGAATCGCCCTCTTACCAACAGTTTCCATATTCTCTTCACTGCTCTTTTCTCCTTCAAGGCCATGTCTAACAGGACATGGCTCTAGAACCATGTTCCTCGTCACGTCACACCCTTTGAACAAGGGTTTGGTCACCGGGCAGAATTGTGATTTCCTTGCATTTGAGACTGTGTCCCTATCATCTGGCTCCTTGAGGACCTTTGTGGTGGCAAGCTTAGTCCTTTGTGTTTCAGCAATGTCCAAAGCTTGGCTGTTTTGGGTCGCTGGCTGGTCTCAAGTGAATGAGTCACGTGAAGTGTTGTTCTTTGAGGATGTCTTTCCTCAAGACTTGTATGTTGTTGCTCCA